>OX457049.1:44028619-44031119 GCA_949752735.1 Lumbricus terrestris
AAAGTGGGAAGGGAAGGGGAAGATGAGTGCGAACAGAACATCACTGCTAGGGTTCGTTCCAGACTGGCCGAGCCAGTGACTAGTTACACCTAGAGGTTGCTAGATTTATTTTCCCTAGTCACCGTTAGAGGTGGCTCAAGTGAGAATGATAAGGCTAGAGGTTTTTCAAGGCTGGCAACCAGGAAGTAGTTAGGCAGGCGTGAAACTCTAAGGCAATGTCACTGTAAATTAAAAAATCACACAAAATTTTCCGAGTCTCGGCAATAAAAGTGAGTCGGTCGGGTTACCGGAAACACAACTTTTTTTGGCCTAAGATCCAACTCTATACGGAAGGCAATGTCACCGTATTATGTCAAAACAAATTTGAAAAGAAAAAAATTTTAAAATTTTTTATTAAAATTTTTTTTTTAATAAATTTTTTTTAAATAAAATTATTTTACAAAATTATTTGGGTCGCGGCAATGAAAGAGGGTCGGTCGGGTTACCGGAAACACAACATTAATTTTTTTTGGCCTTATTGTAACTTAAAAACCTCAATATAAGTATGGGACATACAGCATTTTCCAAATAATTGTGCACAGATGTAAGTACGCTTTTTACTCATTCGCCGATCACGAACTGCTCATAAACAGCATAGTGTGTTCTCTATATAATTGACCCCGTAGTATACGAAATGGGCTTAGTGGTCTTTACACATCATGGCATGGGTTTGCTCAAATGCATTTTTATCTCATCCTTCAAAATGTCCTTTCTCAGACTAAGTTGTGTTGGAGCGCTCCTTAATAGTCTTCTAAGAGCGCCATATAAATCTCCATAATGAAGGAATGAATTTTATGGACTCCAAGCGATAACCAAACGCATAATATGACCTAACGTGCATTTAAGCAGCATAGAATTAACATTGTCGTTTCGATAATTTATACACCTTAATAACGTATTCAAGTATTATATATAAATTTTTACCGCATTGAAACTTTATATCAAGTGGTAATGCATTACACTGGGCATAACCATAATGTCAATTATTATAATACCGTATTAACCGAAATCATTGAAAACGTTTCACCTTGTTTATCGGTTTGGTACGCTGCTTAATCCACGTAAATCTAGTTTTTCGGTCATGTCTGAGGTTTTTGTCAGAATTTTTTCTTTTCTCACGAAGATTTTCCGTGCTTAATAATGGTTTCTCTCACGAAGCTTTTCCGTGCGTATTATTACAGCAATTCCTGAAACATCATTTATAAGGCATTTTCTCAAAACAAACACTATGCCAGTGCATGTGTGAATACAGACATAGGCTTGACTTCTCGGATTTTGACCTGGTACCGGAACGGAAAAGTCAGCTATGGCTATTGCGGACTTGATTTGATATAGCGCCGGTGAAAAGCTGGCGTCCCTGACGTGGCTTTTGTGGGCGCTGAGACATTCTCGAAGATTTACATTACCTTACAGACCCAGACACTAGAAAAAGCTTTCAGCCGTCAGATTTGTACTCAAAGAGATTAAAAGGCTGTCAGAAAATTAAAGCGCATGTAAGTGAAAAAGTCTCCGTCTAAACATATTCTACGAGTTTCTCAACGTGAAGTCAGTCTAGGTTTTTCTTGCCTTTTCTTAGGCGGATCGGACTTTTGTTTAATTCAGAGTGGCATCCCTGTCTGCAACTAGGATGGATAAAGCTAAACGAGGACAAGGGAAGGAAAGATCGAAAGTTTAATTATTCTTTGCAAACGTTTTTCAGGGTCGATCTCAAAGTGAAAGTAGACCGCGCGTGCTCGTCAAAAACTGACCAATGGAAATGAAAAGTGTTGTAGACAGATTTAGACGTATACAGGTGACAAGAGACAGAAGGGCAACAGCGATACACAGAGAGAGAGAGAGAGACAGATACGATAAGGCATTGTATGGGAGAGAATGAAACAAACGCAAGTTAGATATATAGATAGAAAAATAAACGCGCATGTAGAGCCGTAAAGAAAAATCGAAACAGAAATTGTTTTATATTTTGATTGATATCAATTGCGAGTTTTCCCTCCACCTATAGTCAACCAATTTATTATGGATATAATTATGCTATATACGCAGACCGGACGCTGTCGGTGTATAGAACGGACGGCGAGGGAGATGGACAGCCTTCCCTCTGATGATTATGTCAATACTATGGAGGTGAAGTCACCAGTTATTATTATATACTTCTTAGCTGCTTCATCGCTCTGTTCAAAATTTAATCCTCATTGTATTTTTGTAAATATATAACATAGATATAGATCTACAAAAAGGTGTGTATTTTAACTGATTTTGTGCTCTTCCAATATTAACCCTTTGGAGGTGAGGTGACGATTTGTAACGCCAGAGGTGAGGTGGGGTTTGACAAACCCCAATACATATTTTTATTTTCAAGCCACGATATCAAATGGAAAATACTAAGTTGAGTTAAACTATTCTTCTATGATCAATAATCAACTAAACAGACGATTACCACAAACAAATATCTGCTTTCAAT
>OX457049.1:44036119-44136119 GCA_949752735.1 Lumbricus terrestris
TTTTCGATTTTTTTCCCGTCTTTTGTGCATTTTCAGTTTAAAAAAAATAAATTTGTATGTAAAAAGTTCAAAAAACTGTCGTGAGAAAAAAAGGCTAGATCCTGACCAAAAAAACCTAGAAACCTAGACAAAACCGAAAATACCTAGATCTAGGTGGAAAAAGCTATGAGTGGCATCCCTGAGTAATAATAATAATAATGAATGGATGAATGGATCTAGATTTGACAGGACCTGCTAAAACGTAAAAGTTATGTTTATTCATTTTAATATAAAGCGTCTGTGAAAATTTAAACGGGTGTTTAACTGCAGCATAATTTACAGGGCCGATACAGCATTCATTCATTCTGAAATTTATATGGCTCCCTTGCAGAAACGACTACTTAGAGGCGCTCCCGATTATAACACACCCACAAAGAGAAGTTCAAGTTTACTAAGGAGGGATCCTGGTAGAGTCATACATGTATATAGGGTGTAGGCTCGTTCAACCACAGAAACTATAAGAATCGATTCTTCATGGTTGCATTAGGAGCAAAAGGAACCCAGTTATTAGCAGCTGTAATCAATGCTACTGACACTCGCTTCACGATGGTGTGTGTTCGAAGAATCGCCAGTTCATTAGTAAGTCTATAGTCGATGCTACAAAGTCTATCCATTCGAAGTAAATAGTGCCCGATAAGATTGAATTCGTGACTTAGCGGAATTGTTGTTAGGTATAATGATGAGAGGCCCTGATGGTATCGGCCAAACCAGGGCAGCAATAATAACCTGAACTCAAGTATACGTTGACAAAAAAGGAAATGCCTAAAAGAGTTAACGGGTATTTATTAATCGGGAGTTTAACGACATCTTATAGCTACAAAGGCTGTTGACGTCTTTAAAGATTTTAACGTATGTCCATTCACTTTTGTTAACTATTCAGCAGTTTTTGTCCTTTTTCTCTCTGTTTTCGTTTCTTTTTTCCGAAGTTTGATGGCAATATTATTATACATTTGCACATTTGATGATGTTCACACTATACAACATCTAGGTTACTTAGTTAGATTAACATCAAATATTTATCGCATGTTTACAAGCAACTTTGAACATTCATTGGAAAACAATGAAATTAATGGCAGATTAGATATTCAACATTAAAATAAAAATCATAAGTATTCACCTATCATTTTAGAGCCATGAACAATAATAACAAGAGCAAAATATTCCAATGCATGTTTCATCTATTACATAATTATTTAGAAGAAAAAAAACACCCACACACACTAAAAAACAATAAACACGATAGAAACAAATCCAAAGAAGTTATAAATCTTATTAAACATTAAGTTTATCTTTGCTCAATACTAAAATGAATCAAACCAACTAAAATTATAATTCGCATACATTTCACACTGCAAACAAGCCAGTTATTAATCTATTTCCAGGAACATTATTCAAAACAATGGTAAGACTTTTTCACTTTATCAACCACAACTAACCACAGTGACCATTAATAACGTTAAGCTGATACATTGTTCTGGCAGATTCTATTTTCAGATATTATGTTTAATTAACACTACTCATATAATTTTTCCATTAGTTATAGTCATAAGGATATTATAAGCTTCAAGATAAATACCAGGAATAGACAATATATTTTTAACAGTGAATTCCACTTTTTTCTCTTCACATTTTTTAAGTATAGTAAGATTGATATGTCATTCTTTATACAGGCAAGCAGCATATGATCAGTTGTTTCAGGCAATTGGCATTTATAACAAAAATATTTTTATAGTCATAGCATGGATCCCTAGCCATATTCGATTATCTGGAAATGAAATGGCAGATACCATTGCAAAGAAGAGGCTAAAACTAATGGAAATTAATTCGACAAATTATATAGCATTAAATGAAATCTATTCCTTAATAAGAAAATAATTATGTTGTTGGTTTATGGCAAATTGCATATGATACTGAACGAAAAGGGCGATTTTATAAATCTATCCAGCCTTTGGTATCAACTGATATAAAATTAAATTTTATGGACTCCATCAGGAAAAGAGAAGTTCAAATTACCCGACTTAGGATGGGGCATTGTCTTTAATAACACTTGGCTGAAAGTGTCAGATAAAAGCACACCAGAGTTAAGAGTGATGACGCGACATCTTTTATAAAGCGTCGTAACTGAGCGTTTTTGGGGTGTCTAAAGTCAACGTTTACAATAAATTAAATACCGTTTCTAATGCCACCTATATATTGGGCAACTCCGCCACTGGTTGCACTGTGCCAGTCCCACGCCTGGATAAAGGAGGAGGGCGTCGCTAATGGTCTTTGTTACCACACATGCAGTGACGTTAAACTGCAAATACCTGTTGTGCATTAATTTTGTCCCGTTAGTCTTCAATTCGTGCGTCAGTTGCTAACTGAATAACATATTTAATGAATGGATCGAGATTTGACGAGAGCTTAATATGACAACAGAAGCCATTGCCCTCGGAAAAAAATGTTTGACAAAATACAGCTGTTTTTAAATATTGCTACGTCCTCAAATGTAGTGCATGTATAGATTTTAATAAGGCCAGTGCTAATGGCTACAAATTGTGTTCTAAATAAATTCGTTTTCGAGGACAAAATAAATCATAGCCTTGGACTTTAACATGGATGTTAACAAGCGATAAAAACGGAATAAATGGGAAAAATGTAGGGTGGGCTTTTTTTTGGGGGGGGGGGGAGAGATTCGAAAAAATTACAAAAAAAGATAAAGGAGAATAATTTGGCTTTGTTACATTTCTTAAAACACTCGTTTTTTCATCTTGATTGACAAATAACACAACTTTATTACAAGTGACATTAATTTACAACAGTATTTTTTCTTATAACTTTGGTTTTTTTGTATGTGCACCTGTTATAGCGCCCCTTCAGCTCTCTACTCAGAGGCGATACTGACTGCAGAACGGACACTGCATCGGAGTTTCACGCCGAATCGTTGAGCAATTGCGAGTGAAGGACTTGCCCGAGGTACTTACGCGGCGACTTGAAGTGAATTCGAAAATGCAAACCTCAGACTGCAATGCAACGAACATACCCACTACACCTCCGCGCCCCACGATTTAAAAATAAATTTATAAAATTCAAGATCTTTAAATCTATTCAAATTTAAATTGTAGACACAATTCCGCATAAGTTCATGCCTATCGCCAAAACGCAATTATTGTTAATTTTGTGATGCTGCTATTGTTATTGCTATTGTAAAATGCTGTTATTATTAATCGTCTGTGTGACTTCAAACTTACTTTGAAAACTTTTCGACTTATCAACTGCGTCACGTGTTACACGGAGATAAGCAAAAAAACAGAGGGACAACGAAATAGGCAGACATATAGAAAAACAAGTGATGGACGGGCGGACAGGCGGGCAGGCAAACGGAGAAAGAGAGACAGAGATACAGAACAATAGACATAAGGAGACATATAGACAGGCAGAGAGAGACAGATAGACAGCGAGACAGATAAACATATAGACAGAGAGAGTCAGACAGACAGACAGAGAGACAGAGAGACAGAGACAGAGACACAACAAAGGATGTAGACAGAGCGAAGAACAAGTTATGGACGGACGGACGAGCTGACAGAGAGACAGACAAAGAGAGACATATAGACAGAGAGAGAGACAGATAGACAGACAGAGAGATACATACAGAGAGAGAGAGAGAGAGAGAGAGAGAGAGAGAGATACACACAGAGAAACACAACGAAGGATAGGTTAGCAGTAATCGTGAGAACCAATAAAATTATTGTTGCAGCTTAATTGCCATGCCTCACGTGATCATGTCTCTACCACGCCTTCAATCACCCCTATGCGTCGTCATGCCAACTAGACAGACACACAGATACACAGACAGACTACAGAGACAGGGATATAAAGCGACAAACGGATAGCTAGAGACGGACCTAACGACAGACAAAGAATAAAGGTACATAGACATATACGGTTAGATACAGAGATACGGTGAGATATAGAGAGAGATACGGATGGATCTACACAGAGAATAAGATAATGACAGATTCAGCGGCACATAAGGCTGCACACAAAGAAAGATACAGTGAGAAACAGATAGACACAAGGAACGACAGATTGAGACATACTGAGACAGACAGAGACAGACAGAGACATACATAGACAGAGACAGTAATGTACAGATAAACACAAGGAAAGACAGATAAAGACATACAGACAGAGACAGACACAGACGGACAGAGACAGATAAAGACATACAGACAGAGACAGACATAGACAGACAGAGACAGACAGTGACGGACATTGGCAGGTAGGGACTATATCTCGATTGTCCAGCTATGTCTGGACAGTCTGGTGACTCGGTGATGATGGGACAGAAGCAAATAAACAGAGCGACACAGAGAGAAACATATACACTGCGAGATATATACGGATATAAAGATACATAGAGACAGAGAGACACACACACATATCATGATTCATCCGTTTTTGTTTTTCTAGCTCTGTCCGGTGACACGGGTGGTGGAGGTGGAGGTGGTGGAGGTGGCAGTGGTGGTGGTAGTGGAGGAGTGGAGCGTCGAACTACCGTCGTTCGATGTAATGTCCTTCCCACTCCATTCAACCGTATCTCGTTTCCACCTGCCGAAAAGAAGACAACAGTTGAAACGAAACAGGTCAACATTTATACAATCAACATCCGACAATCTTCTATCTGTTTATTATAAGATATTCCATGTGTGAATCTCAATACCTGCCTCATTATCTCTCGTTCTGTCTCTGTATGTCTGTCTCTTCGTTTGTCCGCCTGTGCTTCTGTCTCTGCCCTGTCTGTCTGTCTCTCTCTGTATGTCTCTCTCCGTCTGTGTCTGTCACTGTATTTCTGTGTATCTGTCGTTTTCTCTCTGTCTGTCTCTGTTTGTCTCTGTCTGTCTGTCTGTCTGCGTCTCTCTGTTTGTCTCTGTCTGTCTGTCTCTGTCTGTCTGTGTCTCAGTCGTTTTCTCTCTGTCTGTTTATGTCTGTCTCTGTCTCTCTGTCTCTGTCCCTCCTTTACTATTTATCTATTTCTCCATCGTCTTAGAATCTCTCTCGTTCTCTATCACTTCACTTTATTCGTCATCATCATCTTCTCCGTCATCTTCTTTTCGATTCAATTTTATGTATTTATTATATGTTTATTTATTCAAAGGTGACGGTCGCTTACGAAACTTTGCCCTGTGACCAAACGTAAGTATTGCTAAAATAATGATGAATTCAGATGATGATGATGATGATGATGATGATGATGATGATGATGATGATGATGATGATGATGATGATGATGATGATGATGATGATGATGATGATGATGATGATGATGATGATGATGATGATGATGATGATGATGATGATAATGATGATGGTAGGCGTTGTAATAGTGATGATAATAACGATAATCGTCCTAGTCATCATCGTCAATGCTATTGTGATCATTATATCAAATGGTTATATTAAATAATATTGTTTACCTTGTATTTCTTTTTTAAAATTATGATTATGATATTAAATTCAAGGATATTGACAATGTCTCTTCTTAGCAATTACTTGCTTCGCCATTGTTATAATAGTCATCATTATTCTATCACTTTAATAACATTGGCTTTCAGTATACATTGTTACTTTCTGCTGGACAACATGGTATGACATAATTCAGCGCTTCAGTACCAAGAGCGCCTCTGAGTAGTTTTTTCTTGAAGAAGCGCTATATAAATGTCCGAATGAATGAATGAAAAGACTATTATACGATAAACGTCTTAATCAAATATATTATAATAAGATAACAACGCTTAAACGAGGTGTTTAAGATCTGAATCGATATAATACGATGGGATTGATCTAATGAGGTTCCGAGTTATTTGTTGTAGCTTTTAAGCCATTACATAATAAAATGAAGACATATTAATGAGGTGTCTAAAGAAAGGTTTCAGTAGTTTATTATTTATTTACGATGATAACTTGTGTAGAGACGCTTCAAGGGAGTGACATTATAATGATCTTTATTTATTTAAACCAAAGTTTAACGTCGTCGTTTGACATCAAAGGCCGCTGACGACAATTTACAGCTTATACAGTGCAGTAACAATGAATTCATGGCGTCCAAAATACACCATATAACGTTGTCATAACAATGTCGTTTTTCGTTGCCTTAGGCTTAACATACTAAGCACAATTTATATAACAAAAGGTGCCTTATTAAACGAGGTGTCTAATCAATTTGAAACCTTTTCACTGTTCTCACGACATAATTCAGTTGTTAAAGTAATACTTAGATCATAATTTATTACTATGGTTGTGGTAGTGGTTCCAGTTCGAGAATTTATATAGCGCCTCCTCAAGAAACCTACCCAGAACCGCTCTCCAACTCAGTCACAACTAAAAAATAAGATTTGAGCAACTTACAAAAAGCAGGAGAATTTAGCCTATAGGCTTAAGTCGCAAGATTAGTGGACCCCCAACAGAAAAGGCTCGGTGCTGTCTGGTAGCATATAGAATGGGATAATGGAATAGAGTTTAAAAGAATGGGTTAGAATACGGAAGGGTATATAGAATGGGATAATGGAATAGAGTTTAAAAGAATGGGTTAGAATACGGAAGGGTAGCCAAGATAAGGAAAATAGGGAATGGACTGGAACGGAATAGAACAGACTAGAAATGAATAGAACAGACTAGAATGGAATAGAACAGACTGCTCATAGCATAGAGGATTCTAACTTGTTCCGTTCGATTCCGTTCAGATACGAAGAGGTCCGTCCGAGAGACGTCTACGAGGATGCAACACTCCACGGCACTTCCGAGACACTTCCATCCCTCTCTTCCCACTCCACAAACGGAATGAAGTCGTCCATTGTTCATCCTCCCCATCCTCCTCCCGCTCCTCCCTCTCGTCCTGTCTCCCTTCCTCCTCTCTACGACGAAGCTTTCCAATCGAACCCGGAGAAAATCGAAGAGGCTTCAGGTATGTGTTGTATGCACGTGTGAGGAAAATCGCATCATAAAGCCAACATTCACGCGTACATACACAAACACACAGCATGCAGGCGGCGGTGGAGTAGGGGTATGTTCGGCTTCTTGGGGCTGGAAGGTAGCAAGTTCGAATCCATATACGGACTCTGAGCAAGTCCTTCACACGCAATCTGCTTTTGACGCTTCGGCGTGAAACTCCGATGCAGTGTCCGCGCCTCTCAGTAGAAAGTCTTAGTCTATAATAATAATCGCATACACACGCACGCACGTTCACACACTCATCCAGAATTCCATTCATCCATTTGTCTACACATCAATTGTATCCACGCACCAACGGTCCCACACACCCACCCACTTATCAATCCAGCCGGCCCTCTTTCCCTCTCCCTCCGGTCCTTTCACCCTTCCTCCCTTCCTCTCACCCTCCATCCCTCTCTCCCTCCTCCCTTTCTCCCTTTTCTGTCCATTAAAAGTGTGTGGCTATTATACTGTTGTTGATTATCTTTCAACAGATAGCGACACCGATTACGAGGAGTATGCCGAGGCCGACGAAAAAGAGGACGACGCGAAGAGCAAAACATCGAATACACTTCAACACGAATCACCGAAACTGCACGGAAAGTAAGTGGATGCATACAGCAATGGACATTTAAAGCGAATGGTCAGTTGGTACCGGCAGCTGATTTGGACAGTTGAAAATGTGCAGCTGTTCGAAATGAGCATTTGACAATGGCAGCTCATTTGTGTATTTGAATTGGTCAGTTTGTATGGGCAGTTGCAATGCCATCTGATTCGGGCAGTTGCTCAAACTGGACAGTTGGTCTGGATAACTGATTTTTGAGCATTCGAGGTGGACGGCTTGTGAAAAATGGGCTGAATTGAGCAGTCGAGACAGTACTCATTGAGTAGGCCTAGTCGATTGTGACAGCTTGTTTCAGCAGGTGGTCGAAATGGGTAGTTAGGGCTAGCAGCCGATTTGGGCAGACGAATTGGGTAGTGTGTAGGCCTACTGACATCTAGTGTACACAGTAAAGCTTGATTGCGGTTTTGTGTTGGCATGCCATTCATTTCTACATTCTGCATCTGATACTAATCTTGCCACCAAATAATAATGAAATTCAGGTCAAAATTAGGGCTCTCCATTTGCAATAATTATAGCTGCATGCAAATTCTCTTCATAGTTATGTGTTTGGATCGGTGTGTTAAGAATGTGCCCGGCTTAGAAGTGTGCCAAACTATTTCAACCCATGCGTGTTATACTCGAGATATAAACCCGAGTATAAGACGCGGATCTCGATCATCTGCCAGAAACGTTTACCAGAAATTTGCACTGACTTGCACATAAAACATCTGTATATCATTTAAGCGTCGCAATATGCAGCAATAATAGTCTTAAGTGTTTAACGACCAATTTGAAGTCATTGTCGGCTTGATCCGGGTTAGAGCTAAACGTTGTTTATCCAGAATTGTATTCGTATTACAAGTGATGTTTACGCTGAACGAATTACGTGTAATGGATCACGATGTAAAGACGAGCTGTTGTGTATAGACCTGCGTGTGTGGGTGAAATGGTGGAGGCTGCGGGGGTAGTGTGCGCTGTGATGGATTTTATATTTGAACTGGAAAAGGGAAGAAGGGCGCTATCGGAATTCTCCGTGATGGTGGAAACGGCGCTTGATCCGGATGGATTTTTGGGAGTTGATGGAGACGGAGAGGAGGAAGAGGAATGGGATGTGGTGTTAGAGGAGGAGGAGGAAGAAAAGAAGGAGGTGGAAGTTGAGGTTCGTTTAGAAGAGTTGGGAAAGGTAATTCAAGAAGTTGTGGCGGATGGTTTGAACGACATTGATCGAAATGGAGAACAAGAAGAGCATGGAGAAGAGTGGGAAGAGGTGGTGGAGGAGGAAGAAGAGAGGAAGGAGCTGGAAAATGGTGGAGAGATTGAAGTGGAGATATTGGTGGCAGATGATAAAAGCGGAGATCAAATAGAGGAAGATTGGGATGAGGTGGAGGATGCAGAAGAGTTGGAGATCATGGAAAAGGTCAAAGAGGTTGGAATGGATGGATTGATTGACAATGGATTAAGTGGAGAGAAGGATAAGGAGGACGAGGAAAGGGTTTGCTATAAGGTCTTGAAGATGTTGGAGGAGGAGGAGAAGGAAGAAGAAGACAGGGTGACGATGGAAAAGGTTAAAGACGTTAGAACGGCGGATGGATTAGGACAACTGAGTCGAATGCTAATATGGTTCCTTAGGTAAGTAATCATTTTGCACACCTCCGTAATTATTACTTTGTCTGCTTAAATTTATTTAGCGAAACAACAGAAACAATGGAGCTTTCTTCGATGCTTTGCACGATGTCAAATGCAGTTATTCTATCCTACTCTATTCTATCCTATCCTATTTGATCATATTCTAATTTATCCCATTATATTCTATCATATCCTATTCTATTCTAATCCATCCCATTCCATTCTATCATATCCTATTCTATTGTATCATATCCTAATGTATCCCATTCTATTCTATCATATTCTATCCTATCCTATTCCAATCTGCTGTACTCTACCTCTATTGTAGTCTTTTCTAATCTAGCCCACTGTTATAATTATTCCGTTTTATTACCATGCTGTATAATCAGGGACGTCATTTGGGGGGGGCAGGGGGGGCATTTGCCCCCCCCTGAATTTGACCGATTGTTCTTACACATGACAAATTTTGCATTGCTTTTCAACACCACACGTTGTTCAAAATACCAAAAGGCCTGTGTCTTCACGGCGGCCTCTGTGATTTTGTATGTGCGGGTAGATTCGAGCTGGACACAGTGCACAGTTCATAGCCACAGATATCAACTTATATATATATATATATATATATATGTGTGTGTGTGTGTGTGTGTGTGTGTGTGTGTGTGTGTATTGTGATATTGTCTGCACAGGGAATGAGCTCAGGCTGATACTCGAAAAACCTACAGCTTGTTCCCCCTAGATAAAGTCCCAGGTCAGTATAAGGTCACCAGATGTGTGGGTCCTGTCAGCCACAAATGTAGTGCAAGCCGACCAATATCCAGTTATAGCATGAAGCAGCCAGGCATCTGATGCATGATTCTCCCTCTGAGCCTTATAAGCACTAGGCCTACAAGCACCCCACCCCGTCTGACCGGGACCTTTGGTCCGTTTTTATCCTCTATTCAGTTCTCAAGAAAGCCAAATCATCAACTCTACTGACCGTCATTGGTAACACACACTCATACCTCTCCCTCCCCAACTGCTGCAGTCAGCCCCTTGTAATACATCTTTCTGCTGTGTTCTTTCAGAACTTCCCCCTCATTCTCCTTTGCGGGCTACTTGCCCTAGAGGTCGCCGGTGTTGGAGGCTGACGACAGGCGGATTCGCCTGTCGTCAGCCTCCAACACCGGCGACCTCTAGGGCAAGTAGCCCGCAAAGGAGAATGAGGGGGAAGTTCTGAAAGAACACAGCAGAAAGATGTATTACAAGGGGCTGACTGCAGCAGTTGGGGAGGGAGAGGTATGAGTGTGTGTTACCAATGACGGTCAGTAGAGTTGATGATTTGGCTTTCTTGAGAACTGAATAGAGGATAAAAACGGACCAAAGGACATGAGAGTTCATCCTGTAAACACTCACAACGATCCACATTCCACACGGTAGGCCTATTATGTGACATCCAATTGAACTTGAAATTTACACAAACTGACTGTTTTTAGTGCAATGGTCATAAGCAGGTAACTTCTTATACATGAAATCCTGGATATTAAAATTTTCTTTCAGTCATATCTTTTCCAGGTTGATATAATCACAAGCCATTGACCACCACTTGAATGATCCCATAGGCATAGATAATAACAGTCATTAACCCAAAGGCAAAAATAATTATTGCAGACTTAGTGCATGCAGCATGCAATATTGCTATGTGAATTGTTATTAATGACAAATTAAAGCAGTGTCTAATCTGGACCCCTCCTGGGGAGGGGATGTGATCCCTGCCTGCAAGAAATTTGTTTGAATTTCCACAGTGCAATGGCACCATTTTAGGCTGTGGTCTGAACAAAATTGCTCTGTTTGAGTGCTGCTAAGAGTGGTCTAGGACTTCAAAAATATAGGTCCACTTAAAATAATAGCAAATTCTTGTTGAGCTTTCGCATTGTAATCATAGCATGTAGGATGTTATCCTGACAAAATCACTCTATTATTTCAGTGCTGAATAAAAAGAGCGGTTTAATATATCAATATCAAAATGTAATTATAATTGCAATAATAATTTCTTTGTGTATCAAGTTAGGCAATTCTGTTCTGTTGCTAATGGACTATTACAATGAGTAACAGCAGCAGACTGGAGTATAATAATTATTATGTACAAGTAAGCTTACTTTGTTGTACTGGAATAAGCTTACCCTTGTTGTTCAAGACAACACAATTAGTAGAAATGGTTAAACATGGTATACAAAGTAAGCAAGAATTGCCAAACTACCAAAATTGGGAAGCATATGTAATAATGATGTTGTTTTACTAAGTGTCTCAAGGAACAAAACATTTTGAAATCTGACAGTTTGAAATTTGAAAGATTACACTGGATAGTGGACATTTAATGGTATTTTTTTATTTTTACAAGTATTAACAGTAAATTATTTTCCATTTCATGATGATGTCATCTATTAGACTATTATTATAGTAAGTAATATCATTATAATTAAATAATAATCAATAATATTATGGTAGATTATAATGGTCCAACCCAGTCTATGTAATACAATCCTATGTAATACAATAATGTAAACTGGAACAATGGCCATTATAATGTTTCAAATTTTTCTGTGGGTGAAGGTTATTTCTGTTATTTTAATTGTATAAAAATAGTATTTGTACAAATATTAACAATAAATCCTACTCTTTTATTATGATACTATCATATATCATAGTAAATAATACCTTTATTATAATCATATAATGGTAAATAATATCACGGTATATAATAACAAGTGCAAAGCACTTATAGTCTATTTAAAGTAGTAGGCATTTTAAATATACCTCATCACTGAATCAAAAAGGCCTATAAGTAGATTTAATAAATAATTATGAGCATGAATAAAACATCTCATTTAAACACAGTTTTGCACATGTTGGCTAAATACAGAACTTACGAAGCTTGTGGAGTTTTGACCCGTGAATTTTTTTTGCCCCCCCCTGAAAAAAGCTGAAATGACGTCCCTGTGTATAATAGACTATTAAATGTCTGAAATGAAAGAATTGATGCATGAATTAAGAATAATATGCATTTTCGTTCTACATCGATTTTTCTTTTAATTTAATTTTCCAATCAATTTGATTATATTATGTCGTATTTTGAAGTGGTATCGTTTAAACGCCGTCGAAATTAAATGATGTAAAATATTAAGTATTGCATTATTTCACCAGCGATGAATAAATGGATCTCCCAAAGATCTGAAGCTCTTATGTATGTGTGAAATTTTGCAAAGTTACTATTCGATTGCTTCTTCTGTCCTTGCGCGCTGGGAGCCAGTCCACCCGACTAGAAGTGCTTTAAAAATTCTATCTAATACAATAAGACTTAACATAATATTCAACACATTGCAAAGCTTTCTCTGTCATTCGCTAGGGGCCGCCAGCACAGCGCCACAACCGACCTAAAAGGGAAGCGTCACTCCGGTTACCTGCATCAGAAAGGAACGTTCCAGTTCCAGCGTCGCTTCTGTGCTCTCTGTGGAACGCGGTTCCTCTGCTGCAAGAGCGAGAGGTCATTGAAGGTCGTCGTGGAGGTCGATGTGAAGGAGTACGAGGTCGTACAGCAGGAGCGGAGGGATGGAAAGACTGCGTCCTATCCACACGAACTGAGGTTTTCATGTCCGGGGAAGGAGACGTTTCTCTTCTACACGGAGTCCAGACAGTGTGCTGAGGATTGGGTTAAGGTAATTATTAGTAGACTTATTCGTTGACTAATTAACGTATTAAATAATTAACATATTCATTCGTTCATTCATTCACCCATTCATTCAATCATAAATTTATCTATGCATCCATGCATTCATCTATTTATTCATTCAATCATTTATTCGATCACCCATCCAGCTGTCCATTAATTAATTAATTCATTCAATCATTCGTTCATTCATTCGTTCATTCATTTATTCATTCATTCATTCATTCATTCATTCATTCATTCATTCATTCATACATTCGTTCATTCATTTATTCATTCATTCACTCGTTCATTCACTCGTTCATTTGTTCATTTATTCATTTATTCATTCATTCACTCATTCATTCATTAACTCATTCATTCCTTCATTCATTCATTCATTCATTCAAGCATTCATTCATTCATTCATTCAAGCATTCATTCAATCAATCATTTATTTATTCAATCAATCATTCATTCTTCCAGATATTCATTCATTCATTCATTCATTAACTCATTCATTCCTTCATTAATTAATTCATTCATTCATTCAATCAATCGTTCGTTCATTCATTCGTTCATTCATTTTCAATTCATTCACTTATCCGTCCACCGTTGAATTTTCATTTCTCAGGAGATAAGACGAGCGACGACGATGAAGCAGGACAGCGTGGAAGCCAGTGCAACAGATTCCGTCGACTCAGCATCACTGAACGATGACGCGGATAGACAGGTACATCGAGTGAAAGACAGACAAACAAACAGACAGATAGATACACAAAGAAACGCAGAGAGACAGAGACAGACAGAGACACCATTCCGTTGTGATAATCGTCCACCCACTTTCTCTTTTAATTTGACCAGCCTTCGTTTTCATCACCAGCGTTTTAAGTTTCCTGTCGTTCTTAAATACCAGAAAGTTTCATTTGAATATTGTCTGTTAATTCAATCTTTAATTAAATGTTACTTATGAATGGTTCCAGATTTTGGGTTAATTACTTAAAATTGTACGCGATTTAAAGGTGTTTAGGAATTTAAAATTAGCTTAAAATTAATCTAGTGCTTGTCGATATTTATACTATTTTATTATGTAGGGGCGTCTTAATAAATTTTAAAAAATCAATCTAATCATATTCAGTTATAACAATTGCATGTCGTAATAATAGTAATAAACTAATAATGATGACTATGATGATGATTACGATGATGATGATGATGAAAATGATGACGACGACAACGATGGTGGTGATAATAACGATGACGACGACGATGAGGATGAGGATGACGATGCCTTACATTATAGTTGTTTAATCAAAGTCAGGTTGATAAGTCGCCGTATATGGTGATGGTGATTATAATAGCAACGGTAACGGTACAAATAATAATAATAATTATTATTATTATTATGGATGGATCCGATTTGACCATGGTCTATGACAACAGAGACCATTATCCTGGACAGAAATTTGCTCGTAATATTTTTACAGCACTTATTATAGAACGTAAATACGCAGTTCGCCAACTTTCAAGACGTTGCCAGAAAATCTGAGTTGATAATTGTATGAAAGCAAAATATTTATATGAACCATTAAATTGTGAATGAAGGTGTTCAGAAATTCCACCTGTTGAGGACCAAAGATATTTTAAAACAATAATCAATAATAATAGTCGTCGTCATCATCATCATGATCATCATCACCGACACCATCATCGTCGTCGTCATCGTCGTCATCACCACTATCATCATCATCATCATCATCATCACCGTCATCACCATCTTGATCATCGTCGTCCTCATCATCATTGTATTGAGAACCCGTTTACGAGTCCAATGCAGTTTTCACCAACTCTCTCCACCACTGCCCCATGCAGTTCTTGCAACGATGTTCCACAGTTGCAAAAAATTACATCATCCACCAATTCTTTGACAGTTCGTCCTCTTTTGTGTTTCTACCATGATACCATCCCCATTCCGAAAATCAGGTCTTTAATTAATTTTGATCTGCCCAAATGAACCCAACAATTAACCCTCAAAATTAGTTATTTTTATGTCAACTAGTATTACTTATACGTGTGGTGTAGAGGGTATTTCGTCGCTTTGCAGCCGACGGTTTGCGGGTTCGAATCCACCTCAAGTCGCCGCGTAGGGACCTTGGGAAAGTCCTTCACTCGCAATTACTCAGCGCTTCGGTGTGAAACTCCGATGCAGTGTCCACTCTGTAATCGGGAGCGCCTCTGAGTAGATAGCATGTATGAAGGGGCGAATACAGACAAACTCCTACTTTCGACATGTGATTTGTTCTTAGCAGTGAATCCCTCTTTGCTTCTATCCTCAGTGACCCCCCCCTTTACGGGCATTTCCTCCATGAACTTCACCCGCCAGAAAGATTTACTGGATACTCTCTTAAATTTATTAGAATGGAATTATCACCAGAATGATTTGTTTGACGCAAGTATTTTAGTAATTTTATTCAACTTGAGATTTGACTTAAACGTTTTATTACAAATTATTAATTCTATGTCCTATAATGATGTTTTTTGTGTCATTTTGCCTTTGCAAGTGGAGTAAAAAATAAATTGCATAATTACTTACTTTGTTATTTTTTTTCGTATTTTTCTACTCATGCTTCCCTTTAAGTTCATGTGGTATTGCACTAGAGAAGTCTTACCCGTACATCATACATGATCAACTTAAACTGTATGCATGTGAATTATAAATACCTGTCGAATCATATGTTATAAAGGTGTTTAAAATCCACTTTCGCTTTTAGAGGTAGTGCGTAAGAATAGCGTTTGAAAAATATCATCATCATCATGGTCGTACTCTTATGAATTGAGTAGGATGATATAAAATATAAAATTAGATTTGATTAAATACGATTTAATTAAATAAAATTGGATAAAATCACAAATTGTTATCTCGCAATATCATTATGTTTAGTTTCAACGTATCAGTTGGTTAGTCATTATTTTTCAAATTTGTTTCTGTTTAAATTTTATTGTAGTCGGAAAACGGCGAGACGAACATTAGTGGAGGAAGCATTGAAAAAGTAAAAGCACTGATTCAGAATGCACCAGGCAAGTATTTATTACATTACCAATCCTCTTGTTACCTTCCACGTCCTTTATTTTGGCTACCGTACCCTCCCTCTTTTTCGTATGCATTTTACCATCAACCATCTTATCCATCCATTGCCTTCAACAACATCGCCTACCTTCCATTTTCTTACCATCTGTTACATCTACCTTCCCTTAGTTTTGACTGTCCATGCCATTAACTTCCATTACCTTTTAATTCCATTAACTTTACCTTTCTTCAACTCTGGCCACCATTACATTTAGCTCCATTCCATTCTTTTATTTCCTTAACATTCCATTACATTTCTTGCCCTAGCCTAGGCCATGCCACTAGTTGCCTTCCATTACTTCTACCTTCTTACATGTATGTCTATGACCCCATAACCTAACCTTTACATCTCCTAAACATTTATTTGCCTTCCATTCTTTTCCTTTTACCTTCCAATTGACTCTAGTTAGCGATACCTTCCATAGCCTAACCGCTATCATACTTCCCCTTACCTTTACCGTTACCATACTCATCGATACATTCCCTCCCATTCCCTTTACCTTAACCGTTACCTGACCCAATCTCGTTATCGTTGTGACAGACGACGGTCGAAAAGAGTCGAAGCTGTCAAAGATCTTGACGTTTGGAAAGAAATTGGGAAACAAGACGAAGAACCTTTTCCAGTCGGTTGACCTTGGCAACATGCAGACAGTAGGAACGGAACAGGAATTCGGTGAGGAGCTAAATAAACACACACAAACGCACACACACACACACACACACACACACACGCACGCACAAACACACACACAAACACAAACACACACACACACACACACACACACACACAGCTACATGACGTGTTATAATAAAGGCAGACAGATACACGCACACCACTTTATGATCAACTTACATGAGATGAATAACTAAATTATAATTCAATTACAGTAGCATTGGTATTGGTACTATTATTGATATCGATTTTGGAATTGGTGTTGGAATAAGTATTAGTAAAGTATTAGTATTGGTATTGGTATTAGTGCTAGTATTACTGGTATTACTTGTTAAACTTTGTCGTTGCTGTCGTCTTTCCAATATTTCGAGGCCACGCTGATCTGACTTTTGAAAATAAAAACTGAATTTTATAAAACGGGAAAAATTGTTTTAAAGGTGTTATAAGTGGCGACAAACACAATCGTCCCATACACGATGAAATATGTAATGATTTTCTATATTATTGCTGTTGCTTAATTTTATTCAAGCCCTCATGTTTTATAAACATACAAATTATTTTAACTCGTTATTTTTAAAAATTAAATCTATTTTTCTGAAGGCTACGTGAACATATACGTTCTGAGCAGTTTAACGGGGTTCGATGGTTCCGCCGTTTCTGTCACATTAATTGTTCAATTATATTAATGAACAAGAGAGGTTCTGTCCGTTAAGCAACTGTGTGGGGGCGGTTTATAAAATCCATGGATCATTATTAATGGGCATAACAATTTCCATAGCGTACTACCTCTCTCACTCTTGGCCAGCGTGTTAACCACTACTCTACCGCCCCCCCCAATAGCGTCATACAGGACAAAATTTGCAATGATGTGGTGATTGCAATTCTTTTTTTAATGCTGTTGCTACTTAATTTTATTTTTTCTCGCGTATTTTATAAATTTAAAACTAAAATTTTTAATGGAATTAGTTGAACACAACAGAGAATTGGAAAGGAAATATTTCCTTTAAGTACCTTTTAAATATGTAATTTCTTAATATCTGTTTTAAAGGTGTCTTAAAATGTTTATGTTTTTCTAAAGGCTACGTGGGTATACGTTCAGAGGAGTTTACTGTAGATCGATGGTTTGTTTCGTGGATTGTGTAACATTAATTGTACAATGATACTATATGTAATTTCTTAATATCTGTTTTAAAGGTGTCTTAAAATGTTTATGTTTTTATAAAGGCTACGTAAGTATACGTTCCGAGGAGTTTACCGGTGACCGTTGGTTTCGTCGATTCTGCCGCATTGAGTCTGGTCATCTGAACTGCTACACCGACCAATCATCAACCGATGTTCGACCGGAGTTTAGCATTGACCTTCGAGGAGCTCAGCTGAAGCCATCGGATGATGAGACGAATGAACTGAAGATAATGTTGGTCAAAGATGGGAAGGAACACTGTCTTAAGGTCAGCATTTGAAGGGGCAGTATGAGGCGTTGATATATGTGATGTGTAATTTAAAAACGGGTGTTTAATTCAATCATTCATTCAAGGATAGGAATTGAGGATAGCGACTTGAGGTAAAGATGGGCAAGAGGACAATTTGAGGCATTAATATATGGGTTGTGTCATTTTAAATACGGGTGTTTAATTCAATCATTCAGGATGGAAAAGAATATTGCCTTAAGTTGAAAAGATTCATTCATTCATTTCATTCCAAAAACTTATATAGCGCCCCTTCAAGAAGCCTACTCACAGGCGCTCCCAGTCCAGCCACAGTTTAAAAGATAGGTCTTGAGCAACTTGTAGAAAGGGGTAACATTGCAAGAGTTTAGAGAAAGGTTGATGTATGGGTGGGATAATTTACGGGAAATGAATGGTAGGGTATAGTAATATTTGGTATGCTGTGGTTAAGTAGTATATCACTCAAGTGCAGTCATCGAAATTTTTAGGAGTCTACGTCGACCAGCACTTGTCCTGGAAAGAACACATATCCAGCATCTCGACAAAAATAGCCAAAAACCTAGGCATTCTCTCTCGCATATCCAGAATCCTCCCACCACAGATCAGAACTTCACTCTACTATACACTCATACATCCATACCTATCTTACTGCAATATTGTATGGGCCTCTGCGTATAAGTCAAATCTAACTAAACTCGTTGTCCTCCAGAAACGAGCTATACGGTTTGTGGCTAAAATCCCTTATGGAGCCCACACAAAAGCAGTATTCCTAGACTTAAAAATACTAAAACCAGATCAGATAAGGCGATTGCAAATAGGGACATTTATGTACCATTATATTCATAATCAATTACCAGTAACCTTTAGAGACTATTTTCAAATTAATACCAATGTTCAAGATCGTTGCTTGAGAAATGCTGACGTTTTTTATACTCCATTTGCCCGTACTAATACTAAGCTTACATCTATTAAATGTATCGGACCGAGAACCTGGAACAGTATTCCTCATAATATCCGGTCCCTGCTATCTTTTCAATTATTCAAACGTGAGTTTTCTGTTTATATCCAACAAGGAGAATAACTCAAATTTTCGGGGAAATGTGATTAGTTTAATATATAGGAATGTGCAATCGTGTTCGTGTATGTCACTAAATAGTGTGTACATTAATTTCTCTAACTCACTTTTCATTTATATATGTATATATATGTATACATTTGTATAATGTATATAGTATGTGCATGTATATATATATATTATGTTGCATGTATGCTAGTTAAGATATATGCTAGTTAAGATGTTATTTCGTGTTATTCATTTCAAATTCGGCCGTACTTACATTTGTTTTTCCTAATGCTCTCAGGTGGCCCTGGCTCGCGGGACCTTCGGCCCCTTTTGGGTCTCCTGGGTATGCCAACATGTTTGTTACTCTGATATAATTACGAAATGTTACGAATTGGTTGCCGAATAAAATGTTATGTTATGTTATGTTATGTTATGTGTGGCAGAATAGGGTATAATGAGGTAAATCAATAGGGCAGATACATGCTCGACGAGTAGAGTATAGGCATAGGAATGGCATGGTAGTATAGGGAAGTGCAGATTATGGTAGGGAATGGTAATGCTTGAGAGTATAGGATTGAGTGGAGTTGCCTAGGTGTTGTAGGCTATTTTAGACTGAGGTAGGGTAGTTTAGGGTATTTGAGTATATGAGAATATTTGATGTCATGAGTTCAGACGCGGTATTGCCTGGTAATGCAAAATAAAACAAGTTAGCGTAAAGCTTTGCTTACCAATCTAGGTGTAGTAGTATATTCTAGACTGAGGTGGAGTAGTTTAGATAATGGTGTGTAAGCGCAATAGAATAAAAACAATTGAGTTCACTCGCTGTTTTTGACGATCCAAAAAATAACGCAACAAAAAGTAACAAGAAGAGATTTAATTAAGTGACATTTCAAGTAATTGTTATAAAAAAAACAAGATGTTGACAATTTAAACCTTAGGGTGGCACTTTTTACGCTCTCCCTGAACAGGAACAAGAATAGAGTATAACATTAAACACCCATTTTAGGCTGCTACGAGCGATATTAAAGGATGTCATATAGGACCACTCACCTAGTGGTTCGACTGTTGTTAGCAAACGCACTCTATTACGGCAAAGAATTTTTTCAAGGGTTGATATAAAACCGTTATAAAAAATTTAAAAGGTGTCTATGTTCCTGCTACAGATGACCGACACTTTGCACCATGGTCAGTGGCTCGTGTCTCTCATCAAAGTGACTGGCTATGGTGACCAGCTTAAAAATCCGAAGGTTGACATCTACGAACAACCAAATCTTTACGAGCAACCATTTCTAGGTACTTCACTTTTACTTTTACATTTACTTTTACATTTTACTTTTACATTCCCGAACTTTTTGCTCTTCATCATCAATACACCTGTCAATACACCAATGAACAAATCAGTTAATCAATCAACCAGAAAAATAAATAGTATGTCAGTCAATCGGTATATTTAATCCATCAATCCCTATGTCAATCCACCCATAATATCTTTTCTATACCCATCTAAACTGGTCATTATCAAAGATTACCTGATTATCACTCTTCCTTATCCCACCCTGTGCATTATTTCTCAAAAACTTGCTTTCTGCATTCCGTGCAGTACTTTCCGATGTAACGGAGGACGACTCAATCCTCGACGAAGAACCGCCTCCGTTACCAACCGAATCCCCGCCCGCCTCTCCGATGCCAGGTCATGAGAACTCCTCTCGTGGGTTGCAGAAGAATCATGACCCAGAGGGAATCTATCTCCAGCCGTCGCAGTGGATCCAGGACGTCGAAGAGCTGAAGAGGAATAAGAGGAGAAAGCCACAAAACGTAGCTGTAAGTAGCTGGTTTTTTACAAATCTTTTTGACGACACCCGAGAAAATATTTAAAATTATGTTATATAAGTGTTATTCACCTGATAGATATTGATATTATTATTCACCTTTTAAAAACTATTCATCTCAGGTTTATTTAGGTTTAAGACTACCTGGGGATTTATGGTGATTAAAAAGATTTTCATGTCGCGATATTTGGTTAAGTTCTTGATCAATAATCAACACACAGCAAAGCGTCCCTGCGCTTTGAGTGTAGAGACATGGATCTCTTGCAATTAAGCAGCACATAAGAGTCATCAAAGGCAGAGACCCGGCATAATTATGACCCGCTACGGGACAGGGAACCAAAGCAGGACATCCCCAATATAATCGTGGTGGCGGTGGTGTAGTGGAAATGTTCATCGCCTTGCAGCCGAAGGGTTGCAGGTTCGAATCCACCTCAAGTCGCCGCGTAGGGACCTTGGGTAAGTCCTTTACTCGCAATTGCTCAGCGCTTCGGCGCGAAACTCCGGTGCAGTGTCCGCTCTGTAGACGGGAGCGCCTCTGAGTATTGAGCTTGAAGGTCGCCATAACAAGTGCGCATATTAACAGAATCGTTGATATGATTAAATTTATTTGTGTAATCATGAATGCATTTGTTTATTCTTCCATCCGTCTATCCATGATTATCTTTCTTGATTTTCAGCCGGTTCCAGTCCATGAGGAATGCGCCTATATGAACAGAGACTTCGTCCGACAAGCATTAGACTCACGAGGTTTGAATAATTAATTAATTAACCAATAAAAGAAACGATGAACAGCGTTGATGTGTGAGTGAAAGAAAATGAACAAGTGATTCGAATCAACGAATGAACGAACGAATGAATTACTTAATCAATTCATGAATGAATTTAAGAATTAACTGATTAATAAACGAATTAATGAGTAAATGCGGATTAATTGATGAACAGAAGTAAATTATCGAAAGAATGAAAAACGAGTTACAATCTTCATTGTCATTACAATATCTTCGAATGTTCGGTTTCAGGAGCGACAAAAGACAGCCAGACTCAGAGAGGGTGAGTTGTATTATAGAGCTCACATGATTACGGTGATAGTGATGTGGCGGTAGTGGTGATGGTGGTAGTGGTACTGGTGGTTGTGTTGGTGGTCTGGGTTGCTTGAAGTAATGATGGTGGTGGCTGTGAGGGTGGTAGTGTTGGCCATTGTGTTGATAATAATAATGCAATAATATTATTAGTTGTAACTCTGACGATATTAGTGGTAAGCCAAGCGGCGGAAGTGAAAGCAATTGTACTTAGTCTGGAGGTCATATATTTTCGTGGAAATAGCAAAAACGACTCAATCATGAAAATTAAATATAATTTTTCAGACCTACTTGTGCAATACCATCAATTCTTTCCATTTTCCAGGTCAATTAACTCGAGCAGTTCCTATCCGAATCTCTCATCCGTTGGAATGGACAGCGACTGTGAATCTAAAGATGGATCCAGTCGTACGAACGTCACTCGTGGAGAAGCAGGACCTGGAGCAGGAAGTGACTCCACTGGTGGAAGAAGAAGTGGAAAATTCCGTCCGTCTTCGGCGCTGGTTGAATCCCTGGAAAACCTAACGGATGACAATTCGGAGAGAAGTGGAAGGAAGAACTGCCGTGGCATAGGTGGAGTGACTAAGGTAGGTGGAGTTGATTGATCTGCTGTGTTGTAATTACTACGGTTAATTGAATCTATAGATTGATTTTAAACACCTTTATTATAGATTAACTATAGGCTATAATATCGAAGCGGTCTCAAGTTGTAGTAGATGGAGTTAATTGATGCTGTCCTCTAACGACAATAATGTCATAACATGGTTTTTTATTCCATGTTGTTTCAACAGGGTTCAAGTCTTTCCTTTGATCGAGGAGCGATTGGGTTAGGGTTAAACCAACCGCTGAAAAAACACGATGAACAAGGTATTATAGGTTTTCGAGAAAAAATTCTTTATTTTCCTTGTTTAATTTTTTGCGTAATTGTTATCTTTAAATTGTCTAAGTTTCAAAGCTTATTTGCGAGCGCAGCAATAGGTCAGAGAATTTACCATTAGCTGTTGACTGAGAAGTCATGGAACAACTGACAGAGACAAAGTTAGACAGATAAGCAGGCATACAGAAATATACGTATCGAATGACAGTAAGATAGATGCATGGGATAAGACAGACAGAAAGTGACAGACAGAAACATAATGACACAGACAGAGAGACACCCAGCTTTTCTACTGCATTAAGCAATTGACTTTAATTTTTGCTGATCTTGTTTTCTTTCCTTTTCCCAGTATTCAATAAACTCGTTTTTATTTTGATGTGCAGGCTGGCCAAGGAAATCACAATCCAATAACAAAATGTACGTATAAGTAATCTTTCGTTAATTATTTGTCCACCTAGCAACTGTTTTTAATCTCTAGTATTTGTAAACATATGAGGAAAATTGTCAGTAAAACAATCGTATAATCTATAACTTTTTATTTTTTTACAACCAGGTTGACAGATCGCAATTGTATTAAGTAGTTATCTTAATTAACGTAAATCCTAACTACCAACGGAGGATATAGCATACAGCAGCCTACAAAGCACATAAATCAGTCAATAACATGATGATCACGACAACGACTAGGTTGCGATGATGACGACGACTATGATGACGAATGATGAAGATGATAATGATGCTGGTGGCAATGATGACAACGACGACGGTGATGATGCTGTTGTTGTTGTATGCAGTATGTGGGATGAACTGATGCGAAGCAGTCGAAGTCGAACGAGTGGCAGTGAATCAAGTGATGATCTTAACAACAAGAAGATGGTTCAGAATCTCGTTCAGGTCTCTAGCTATGCACCTACTTATCAGAATTGTTCTCATATCATATTCCATTCTTATATATATATATAGCTATGTAGAATATATTTTAAGGTGTCTAAGCCTCAATCTACACGTCCCATGATGATTTTCGCATGGATGGATCCAGGTTTGACGAGGGCTTATGACAACAGAAGCCATTGCCCTAGAATTTTTTTGGTCATAAATTCATAATGCAGCTTTTTTTAATGATTTTCGCATATCATATTCCATATTTATATATTGCTTTTTAAAACCGTTTGTTTATCGCTCTGCAGTTTTTAATTCCTACCATTATTTATATGTTTTTTAAATTATTTTTTCAAACGGACACAGCATATCCGAAGAAAAAAGTCTAATAAATATCTTAATAAATTGTGACCTAGTAACAACAATAATGTGGGGCGCGGTGGTGTAGTGGTGGCGTCGTTGCCTTGAAACCGGAAGGTTCGAGGTTCGAATCCACCTCGCCGCGTAAGGACCTTGGGCAAGTCCTTCACTCACAATTGCTCAGCGCTTCGGCGTGAAACTCCGATGCAGTGTCCGCTCTGCATTCGGGAGCGCCTCTGAGTAGGGAGAGCTTGAAGGGGCGCTATAACAAGTGCACATACAAACAAACAAACAAATTAACAATTATAATAATAATAGACATCGTCGCCATCAATATCGTCATCATCATTATCGACATTATTCTCATCATCAGAATCAACATCACTATTATTACTACTTTTGTTACTCTTATTATAATTTTTTGCTATTATTACTACTATTAATAATTGCTCTTATTATTATTGTTGTCATCTTTTTTTATTATCTTAACACCGCTGTCTAAAACAATGAAAACATTATTGTTACTAACATTTTTATAACTATTATGGTTATAGTCATCATCAACATGATTCTCATTTGCTGTTGATGTTTTGTTTTTCAGATGTTTGAAAAGAAGGTCTGACCCGATGACCTGATTTCAACCTTTCAACCGCCATCATTCTATCCAGTCAATATGACACTGCAGATGAAAAATGATTCGCAAACGGAACTTTTAATTTTGTATAATTAACTGGAATTAAATAAATGACTGTCGGTTATTAACGTCAATTACTCTTTTGTTGAATGCGAATAAAATCTTTTTAAATGGACTTAATAGTAATTTGTATAAATTATTAAATATTCTATAGGTGATGCTATGATAGATTACAACTATTATTACTGCCATTGCTGCTGCTGCTACTAATCAGAGTTTAAAATCTCGAAATTATTGGCTTACGTTCCAACTGCTCATCAAATTATGAAGTCGAATTTTTGCAGGAAAAAACCCAATGGTCTTACAGCCATCTTGAAATAACTGACAAATTTTTAATCTGCAAGAACCGTTTCAAAATGGAATATTATAATATTAGGTAGGAAGCTAGAGTTATTAATTTAATTCATCGCTTACATCTATATAGAGCCTATTCAAGGGTTACTACTCAGAAGCGCTCCCGACAAAACCACGGCTAAAGAAAGCAGTCTTAAGAGCAGAGAATAACGTTGTCTCAAAGGCTCTAGGCTTTGACGTAGTTCCACAGGAAGCCCATTCCAGGTTGTAGGGCCAACGACAGAAAAGGCACGGCGCTGCGTAATAGAAGTACGTGACCGGGGGACAAGAAGCTGAGCCTGTTTAGAAGAGCGGAGAGAGCCACGGCGCTGGACGTTCAGGGTGGAGCAACAGAGCTCCTGCAAATAGACAGTGGCCATACCCGCGAGACAGCGCCAAACCATGAAAAAATATCCGGTAAGTGACCCTTTGTGAGAGAGGGAGCCAATGCAAGACATCCCGCATAATAATATAGTCAGTGACATGGTCGTATCTTGGAATGCGACCAACAAGGCGTGCCTCAGAGCGCAAAACCCGATCCAAGCACCGAAATCGAGTCGCCGAAAGACTCTGCACAATAATTCGAGATCAGAACTCATCTGAAAGCGACTCGTATCTTTCTGGCAAATGGCTGCCTGAGAAGGACGACCTCAACTTCATCCATCGTGTTATATTAACACCGACGTGAAGAAAACTCATCCCCCTGATATTTATTTGCCTATCTAACTGAATGACCGTTACTAAAGATGACATTTTCAATACTTTTTTATATTAGTTTCTATATCTCTTTATGTACTCATGTGCTGTGTGTCACTTGTTTTTTGTCACTAGGGGACTATATTATATGTGTGTAGATAAGAGCTATAAAACTATCTTCATTCTGAGCATATATAAAGTGACGAAATCTCTGCGAAAATGTGAAGATTATAACGTCGCCCTCACAATTCTCTGGTGGGAAATGGATCTACGTGTGTGATGCCAATATTTTTTTTATCTAAACTCTGTTTTTATGTTGTATCTTCCAAAACCAATTTTTACTTTGATATAATATTATTATAACTGTGTTTTTGTCCCATCGAGCGTTTTCGAGTCGAGTACTTAATGATTATTACCTGTCTCTTATTTTCAAGTTTTCTCATTTAAAGAGGTGTCTAATTGACAGTTGGTTTTAAATTTTCAGTCATTCATTTGTTAAATCTGGATTTTTCTCAGAAACGCTGACGATGCCAATTTTTTTGTCACAAGTTATCGTTAAACTATGAAATTCCTACTCCAGCAAGGCAAAAAGGACAGTTTTTAGTTTATTATTAATTTTTGGTTAAAACATCAGAAAGAGCCCCGGAAAGCAGACGTAACTTTTGTGGGAGACAATAATTGCAAACACAACGACTAAGCACAGAAAAGGTTTTCTTCTGCATGGTAGCATTTCGTGCGTATTGAACGTGCGCAGAATAAGTAATTTAATTATAATTTGTGAGGCGCGGTGGTGCAGTGGTGGCGTCGTTGCCTTGAAGCCGGAAGGTTCGAGGTTCGAATCCACCTCGCCGCGTAAAGACCTTGGGCAAGTCCTTCACTCACAATTGCTTAGCGCTTCGGCGTGAAACTCCAATGCAGTGTTCGCTCTGCATTCGGGAGCGCCTCTGAGTAGCGAGAGCTTGAAGGGGCGCTATAACAAGTGCACCTACAAAAAACAAACAAAACAAACAGGTATGAAGCCCTCCTCCTTGATGTTTGATATTGGTCTGGCATTACCTGCTCATGCGCTATCATTTGCGTTTGTCAACAACACCTTTAAAACGATGGCAAATAGCGTTATATTTTCAAGTCCTTCAACACAGAGTAATCCCCCATCTCGCGAAACAAAATCATCCAATCCTATGTAAAATTAATGCAACCGCCCGAGACGAAGAAGATGAAGACGACGACGATGTGTTTTAATAGTAACTGTTGTGTTATTAATGACATAAATTTAATTCGTTCTATTTAGACACCTGCAAAATGTTTCTAAACCGGTAATTTATGCTTTGAGATTAATTTCAAAATTGCATTATTTAAGGTAAGCCCTTCATACAGTCAGTTGATGTGGATTTCTAGATCTTCATCTTTTGTTCGTTTCCAACGTCACAACACTAGAGCTACGAAGGAGGAAAACATGTCAAAATGGACAGACAGACAGACAGACAGACAGACAGACAGACAGACAGACAGACAGACAGACAGACAGACAGACAGACAGACAGACAGACAGACAGACAGACAGACAGACAGACAGACAGACAGACAGACAGACAGACAGACAGACCTTACGCGGCGAGGTGGATTCGAACCTCAAACCTTCCGGCTTCAAGGCAATGACGCCACCACTACACCACCTTGCCTCACAATGTATGGACAAAATAATGGGAAAATGTGTCAAAAGAATCATGCAAGCGGAGTAATATAGTCGACGCAGCCGGAGATGACAGAAGAAAAGATGGGAGGACGTGATACAACAAGACCTGAAGCTGCTCAAATTGAAGAAAGAATACACCGGAACCAGAGACAAGTGGAGGAGAAGGATCCGAGTGGCTGACCCCTCGCCAGAGGGAACAATTCTATCCTGAATGGAAAGAAAATTAAGACGAAATGACATGTGTGCTTGTGTGTGTTTGTTAATTTGTCATCTCTCTTTTGGTTGGGCAAAGGAGCAAGATAATAGATTTAATTATGAGAATTTGTTCAGAGCAGAAAAAAACAATTGATTGTAATTATTTAAATTCTAATTAAACTGAATTAAATTAATCTTTCAATAGATTTAAACTCTAGCAGATTCATGAATGGTGAATTGTTATAGCCATCTTGATGTTCAATACTGATCTCGTTTGTACATCTATTGGTGAATTTTGAGTGAAAATCGTCAAAAAAGATGACATTTATTGTGTCGTTGATTTATATATATTTTGAAACCTTCGTTAAAAAGGTGTGTAGATTTTGATGAAGTTACTTAGATGTTTAGCGTTGCTTTTCTCATTTAACATAACTTTATAAATATGAGATAAACAAGTGCTGTAAACAATTTTTTTAAAATACAACATCAATAATCATCATTAATATGTTTATAACATTTATATCAAATAATGATATAAATGTTAGAAGATAAATTTAATTTGAAATTTAAATTTAAATGCTGAATGTATTGATTTAAATGCCATACGGCTAATACGTATTTCCTCCACGACCTGGGACCAATATAATAATAGCTGCTCAAACTCGATCCTTCCCATCATTGGACCCTCCTTATAGAATTCCCTTTACCCCACTGCGCCTCAATCTTCTTTCTGGATCACTATTTACATATCTGCAGGAATCGTTTCAAAATAGAATACTATAATATAAGGTAGGTAAGCTGTAGTTATTAATTTCATTCATTACAGACATTTTTATAGCGCATATTCAATAGTACGTACTCAGAAGCGCTCCCGACCCAACCACGGCAAAAGAGATCCGTCTTAAGAGCAGAGAGAGAGAAAGTAGTCTCAAAGGCTCTAGGCATTTGACAGCATTTGAAGGTAGTTCCTCAGGAAACTATAGGTTCCATGTTGCAGGGCCAAAAACAGAAAATCGCAGCGAAATAGAAGGCGCATCTCCAAAGGAAGACTATAATTCCAGACAGATGGATGTTCAATTGAGACAGCACGACGCTGTCAGGTTGAGGTTTTCAACGCACCAGAGACCAAAAGTTTCCCGCTAGAGACAGAGAGAAGGTCTCTATGAGCCGGGGCAACATTATATTGACACACAAGAAGCTGACCACCGTGCTATGTATGGCTGTTCATCGGAACAAGCTTCTGAGTAGTCCCCGACAAAGCGCTATACAACTTCTGGAAATAATGAACGAACGAACACGGATCTGGGATGCGCCGTCGACTAAAACACCTTTTATATGTATAAAGACACTGCTATTTAAACTAATTAGAGACTTCCGTCGCATAGAACATCTGTGGTACATAAATTTATAATAGCGATACAGAAGTTTCCGGTAACTGAATTGAAAATGAAAATTATGTTTAGACTGTGATTGCATTAAAAAGAAATTTTCGCAAAATCTTAAATCTGCAATTCAATAAAATCAGAGGAGTAAAATAATTGAAAAAAATTGAAACTGATTGTTTTAATAATCGAAAATATCACATTGCGGTTTTCTTTCAATAATCTAATTTCAAGAAATAAAATCTACTTAGAGTCACTCCCAGTCCACTCTCATCTGGTTTGTAAGGTTCCTATCCTCCTTCATTGAGACGGTCGTTGTGTAAAGACCAGAAGCAAATGCTCCATTTAAGACACCTTTTATACGGTTACAGATCATGCTATATATAGAATGAACGCGGAATGAGCAGTTGAAAGAAAACCTGGTAGACATGATCCCTTAGTCCCTGTTGCTCAGAGCTTGCACCGATCGATGCGTCAGTTCATTGTGGCGCTAATTAAATGTCAATATAATATTAAAAGCAATTAAACGTATAGAGTCAGTTTGCCGTGGCCAACTCTAGCCTCATGACAAAATCACAAAATCGCGACTCGAACGTTGAAACTCGAAAACTAGAAGTAAAGAGGTTTTGTAGGTTTTATTAATTATTATTAATCAGACATATTAATATTCTATGACTAAGGCGATCAGTGTATATGGGGAAAAAGCCGATTGTTTGGCCACGCTTTCTCCCAGTTCATTCAATCTTGTTCGACGATGTTATATGTCTGAGATCATACCCCACTAATCAGATCATATACTCCAGCGTGGTGGGGTGACGCCAGAGATGAGGATTTGTTCTGGGGGCACAGTCAAGGGTTGATTGCCCTTTTGAAGTCGGTCGTGTGGACCACTGGGTCCGTTACTGCCGCCCTCGTTGGTCGACAAAATGTTACCTCTGCCCTTATAAAAAACCCGCCCCTAATCAGCAAGGTATCCCCTCTGTCTTCATGGCCATTGTTGGTGTAATTCCAACGACGAATTTCCTGCACAGCGGGCGTCGTTTGAGTAGATCAACGTCTTGCTGTTGAAGGAGCCGAAGATGACGTGATGTCGCGACTTGGCCATATTTATGAAGGTGACCGCAACACAGGACCAGAAGCAAATGCTCCGTTTTAGACACCTTTTAGAGGTTTTCCAATAATTCTATATAAGTGTGGGAAGCAAAAAATGCTCTTGAATTTCACTCCAGAAACAAGTAATCCCTTAGTCACCATCGCACGGATCGATGCCTCAGTTTATTGTGGCGCTAATTAAATGCGCAATAACAGTGAAGAGTAGGATAGTAGAGTGAATTAAACGTAGAGTCAGTTGCATTTTAACGACATCGTTATACACAGCAACGGGAGAGGGATAAACAATGAAAGGACGGCAGAGAACCACGAGAACCACGGGAGTCGAATTTGTCCATACTGTCCTAGTCACACACTTAGCTTTGGTAACTATAGAGGCTACAGCTATACAAGGAGTTTTACATATGAAAGGAAACCATCTGGCTATATGTTTTGACCAGGCTTTATCTAAACCGAAGAGTATCGGCGTTGCCCTTCTCTTCTATCCAGACTATGGACTGGCAAACCCCGAGTTCGTCAGCTATGGCATTTTTTCTCCTGCATTTATTGGATTTTTTGCGGTTTTGAAAAGATTCGTGCGAATTAACAATAACATTTGCCGTGTAATTGGGGCTGAACAGCAACGAGCAAGACTGGAGAAACTCCACCACTGTTTTGCACTCTAACAATGCCAGTCCCAGGAATGTGCAAAAGAGGAGGGAGAATCTTGCGATCTTTTTAAATCGCAGTTTCGTTAATCCGAAACTACTACTGTAACTATCCTGAAGAAAACTTTGATGGGTTATGTCGTCAAACACCGACAAAAAACTCCATGATCTCTTCACACCTCTTTTAAGGTTTTAAGGCCCTTAACATAACTGGGGAGTTACACGAAAACAACAGTTAATACGAAAGCAAGTCGCCTGTCCGCCTAAAATTTCATGTTATACTCTTGTTTTCTGCTCTTTCTCCGCTGTTTCAACGTCACTGGGCAGCTCAACATAGGAAACTCTGTCTAGTAATATGTATGAGGTCGTTGGGCTAAGTCTTCAGAACTGTGTCAAAAGACTCGTGCAAGCACAGCCGGTGACGACAGAAGAAAAGATGGGAGTGCGTGATACAACAAGACCTGAAGCTGCTCAAAATGAAGAAAGAAGACACTCAAAACAGAGACAGGTGGAGGAGAAAGATCCGAGTGGCTGACCCCTTGTGAGAGGGAATAATTCTAGCCTGAATGGAAAGAAGAAGAAGAAATGTTATGTGGGTTTATTAATAATTTCTTGTCAATTAAGCGAGTATTATACAAGAAGACATAAAATTGAAGGTGAACTTGAAGGTATTGGTTGCTACATGTTTTAACGACACTGCCATATCGAAGATGAATAGTGTCGCCACGCAGCTTAGTCTAATTTTATTTACAAAGCGACGTAGAATATGGATGACCATCTCATTGACACGTGACCAGCATTTATTCAAGAGTCTTGCATCGTCTTATGTTCAAACGCTGAACATCTTGTTTACAAAACAGTGTCGCCATATTATTATATACAGCAGCAAACTAAACACCTTTTTAATGTCTGACCATAATGTATATAAATGGGACGCAGTAAGGTTGTCATTACTCGGCTCGTCGACGTCGTAAACAATAACGTTACTAATATACAAACCTGTTTCTCCTCTTCTTGGTGGCATGCTACCTCGTCGTAAGGTTAAGACAGGCCAGCGACCATTGACAGTCTGGTTTGACGCTGACTGTCTTCGACTCCGTCGTCGTACCAGATGCTTGGAACGTCGCTATCGCCGGACTAAAATGCCTGATGATCGACTTGTATGGATTAAGCAACAATCGCGCGGGTCGAGAGTTTTTGCTGGAGTTGGGCACCGTGGTGTCGCTGTTTCCGGCGATCCAAAGGAGATTGTCTACCTCTTCCAGAGGATTTCAAACTGCACACTGCGTCTCAACGCCGTTGCTTTTAAAGGAACATTTGCACCCCACCCGAGGGACGAGAACAATGCACTCTACGCATGAACACATTTCTGTTTTAAGTCTAGTTTTTGTCTTTAGGATTTGGTAAACGTTGGAATAGAGCGAATTGTTTTAAACGTGCTCACATTTATTTATTGTCTTTAACCTTAAAACAGGTGTATACAGCATTATTACTTTGCTGATCTTTGTAAGCTTTGTGCAGCTGCCACGTAGATTTTCTCTTCCAACATCGATTCTTTTATGTTATTATTTCAGTTTTTCCTTTTTGTTTTGGCCTGTTGTTGGTCGTTTTGCCCAGAAAAGAAACCGAAGTTTAAACAGCTTCAATTAACGTTACCTAATGGACTTTTACACGGCTCTTGGACATCTGCAAGGACATTTCTCGCGATCATAGACCATTTATGACGTCTGTAAGTTAGGAATCTTTCTGACGTCCGTTTGACCCTCCTGGCACCCATTTGTTTGTTTGACTCTTAGAAAGGATTTTTTCAGTGATTCCGAAACAATCGCTTCATTCTGGGACTACGCTGTGTCTAAAAGGAACAACATCGGCGCCCTTTCGTCCCTACTGTGGCCTATCACCGACCGAGTCTGTCAGTTTTCCTTTTTTCTTTCGGGCCTTTGTTGGCTTGCGGATTAACAATAACATATGCGGCTTGCACGGGATGAGATATTATACACAAAAAATAACTCCGCCACTGCTTGAACTTTAAGGTGCCAGTCCCAAGCATGGGTTAAGGAGGAGGGCGACTATAGTGATCTTTGTCGTTGCTTTATTTAAATAGACTGAAACTCCTACTTCCATCCACACTAATCAAATAACTGCTCGTTTAATGCACACCCCTTTTAAGCATCTGCCCGTCCATTAAATTGGAACCTCCTTAAAGACATTTTACTTCACGTAGATAGTCGGTTATGTAAGGAATTCAATTTTCTGCAACGCATTTAAGGCACTTTAGAAATATCAATCAATCAATCAATCAATCAATCAATCAATCAATCAATCAATCAATCAATCAATCAATCAATCAATCAATCAATCAATCAATCAATCAATCAATCAATCAATCAATCAATCAATCAATCAATCAATCAATCAATCAATCAATCAATCAATCAATCAATCAATCAATCAATCAATCAATCAATCAATCAATCAATCAATCAATCAATCAATCAATCAATCAATCAATACATCAATCGTAATTTATATAGCGCCCCTTCAAGGTACCTACTCAGAGGCGCTCCCGACCGATCCAAGCGGAAAAAAACAGTCTTCAACAGTCTGTGAAATTGAGATTTTTGCGTGACTCCAAACAATCACTTTATACAACGCTGTGACATTTTCTCTCGGGGTTTTTCTGTGGTTTTTCGGATTTACAATAGCATATGCGGTTTTCATGGGAGGGAGAATTGTACACAATGGACAACTCTGCCACTGCCTGCACTTTGACGGTGCCAGTCCAAAGACTGCATTAGATGGGCGGGCGACATAAGTCATCTTTGATATGACTCAGAGTCACTAAACAGCTACCAGCAAGCATGGATAAATTCCGCCACTGTTTTGCGCTCAGACCATGCCAGTCCAAAGTCTTGGTAAAGGAGGAGGGTGACTCTTGTGACCGTGGTTATCCTAGTGTCGTTCAACTGAGACAACTACCAGCCTAGAGAAAAGTGGAGGGTTGATGACGTCATCTAACACCTATTAAATAAATCCATGTTTTCTACACACCTCATTTAATGTTTTAATTTTTCCAATAAATAATAGACGCCTCAAAGCCATTTACTATATTCCGATGTACGTTCGTGTAATTCAATAAACAACAGACAGAACGCTGTAGTTTTACATTAGTGCAATATTTTTACAGTATATGGCTGCTTAAAACTGTTTGTGATGATAGTTGGTACATTTTTTTAGTAACATTCTTGAGATAAAGTTGTCTTTGTTGGGGAAGATGAAATTGTGAGCCCTTTCTCTAACGCTGTAGTGGGAAAAGCTTAGTGAAGTTCGTTTCCCTGAACAACTTTGAAGTTTGAACCAACTTGTCAGCATCTTGCTCTAGAGTTTCTGCTGTAATTGTCTCAATGCGGGTTTTGTCAAATCCACTTGCAAGACCCCACCATGCATGAGAGGCATTCTAGCAACTGCTATGAATGTCATTCACTTTCTTTGACGCATAAATTTAAGGCACTGTATAAATAGGCAAGATATCGCTTAGTACTGACCGTAAACCACATAGTGCCAGTCCCAAGTCTGGGGTGCCCAGTCATCTTTTGACAATGCTCTTGGTATTTCTGCAGACAATGAGACATTATGCTTGTTTTAGGCGTATTCTGTGTTACACTGTACCTAATGTTTTGCTAAACTCGTGTAAAGGTAGAGTGCTGTTTGAGAATTGTGAATAAGTAACGGTATGATTCATGTGGCGTATCGAGTATGCAACGAATACTGTGGGCCACAAGAAAGACAAGGGAATTTGAACATCTAGCCCCTGGCCATTGTGGGGTGGATAGAGGCGGGAGATGAAAAAAGACTGGAAGGGCGGTAGGGATCTTCGAGAGTCACGGAGTCGAATTTTTTCTATACTGTCCTAGTCACACTGTAGAAGCTGAGGTTATGCAAGGTTTTGTCCAATGGGAAGAAGAGATAGATTTTCAATGAGGTGCACCATCCTTATACTAATTGAAGAAAATTTAAAAGAGGTGCTTAACTTATACACTTTTTGACTATTGTTTACGCCTTTGTTAAGTAATTAAAAGTTGAATATCAAACAGATCAGCCAATCAAAGTTGTTTTGAAACTCGGTTGAAGTCAGTGAACGGGAGTTTGTTCGTGCGAATGATTTTTAAAAAATTATTTTATTTATTGTATAATTTCTGCAGTCGTATCATATTTCAAATCGTTTCCATTCTTATTTGCTTAATTATTTGCACCAATGTTAACAGACCCGTTAAAACGTATAATTATCAATTTATCAGGGTTATAATAAATTGTGGCCACTATCATAATTTGAGCTGTTGCTATCCGTTTGATTGCGTGTTACTAGCTCCATTGTTAAGTAAGTAAGTAAGTGTTTTTATTACAAGCATGATCACATAAATCATTATTACTACGTCCTTAATAATATTTTGACTACCGGTAACTAGTATAATTGTGTTCTGCATGGATCCGATTTGACCAGAGTTTATGACAACAGAGGCCGTTACCCGGGACAGAAATTTGCTCGGCGTATTACAGCACTTAGGAGCTGAGTTTTAATTATGTTTTATTTCAGTTTCTGCTATAACAATTTTTATAATTTTTTAATTTCCAGTGTTACAATAAAAAAAATTACCGTTACAACTTCAATAGGTTTTCGTTTAAGGTTTACAGCGTAAATAACTGGAGCCTGATTAACATGCAGTGTTATTACTCCAGCGTGTATATTTGTGTTGGAATCTGAAAAATCGAGTCAAATGGTGATTTTATAGTCAAGAGAAAAAATTCTATTTTTTTCTATCTTTGCCAGAATAGGCTTGATTTAAACACCTTTAAAATGTATTTAGCGAAAACTACATAAGTTGACGGACAGCAATTAACATTTCAGATCGTTCACAGATAGGGAACCTGTATAATTTTCTTTCTCTGATCATTATTATTCGATCGGAAAACATCTTCTTAACAACTTTTTTGTTCCGAAGGTTTCTCCATTTTACTTCTTTACTTCGGTGATATATAAAGAAATAAAATAGACTTCAGCAACGCGCAGCATAAGATGAACTTGCAAAGATATTGCAGAGTAGGTTATGTATTCAGATGTTATTAACTATAACAAGTTTGCTGTTAAACAACGATCAATGATATTGTTATGGCAGCGTTACATGATGTTTTCTGTTAAATAACGAACAAAGTTATATTGTTAAGAAAACGTTTAATGGTGAATTCTGGACGCCGTGGATTCATTGTTACTGCACTGTATAAGCTGTAAATTGTCGTCAACGGCCTTTGATGTCATACGACGACGTTAAACTTTGGTTTAAATAAATAAATAAACTTTGCTCTCTTTCTATCACACCTTCAGAAACGTTTATTCTGACTCCATATAAATTAGTTTTGCTTAAACATTCTTTACAACTCGAACAATGATGTCACGAATCAAATAAAATTATTAATAATCCATTTTTGACACATCAAATGCCTGAAATTTTTTAAACTAAGACTTAATAAATTTGGAACACGCTCAGATAATGCTAAGAAATTCAGTCAAAGCGGTGGACCGAAAAGCGGTAATAAAATATGAAGAAAAAATAGACGGGCACCAAAAGTTTCTACACATACAGGAAACGAGGATGATTATGAGGATGACGACGACGATGATGATGACGACTACAATGATGATTATGACGACTACGACGACGACGATATTGATGATGATGATGATGATGATGATGACGACGACGACGACAACGATGATGATGATGATGATGATGATGTTTGATGATGATGACGATGATGAGGATGAAGACGACTAAGATGATGATGATGGTGATGATGCCGACGACGATGATGATGACAACGACTACGACAACGATGATGATGATTATGACGACGAATATTTCGAAGATGATTATGAGGATGACGACGACGACGATGATGATACCGACAACGACGATGATGAGGATGACGACGACGACGACGATGATGATGATGGGAGGTTGACGATAATAACGATGACGTCATAAATCGTAAATGAGGTCGTAAATAACGCTGTAAATCGCGAATGACATCGTCAATGAAATTCATACCCGTCAAACAGACACACAGATTCTTCACTTTATTTATATAGATTTATTTATTTACATATTTATTTACATACAGAGGATTTCAAACTGCACACAGCGTTTCAACGCCGTTGCTTTTAGAGGAACATTTGCACCACACCCCGGGGACGAGAACAATGCACTCTACGCTTGAATACATTACTGTGTTAAGTTTAGTTTTAGTCTTTCGGATTTAGTAAATTGTTGGAATGGAACGAATTGTTTTAAACGTGCTCGTATTTATTCATTGTATTTAACTTTAAAACAGGTGTGTAGCGCACAACTGCTGCTTTACAAGTAAGCTTTATGCAGCTGCCACATAGATTTCTCCTCTGATATCAATGCGATTCTTTTTGTTATTTCAGTGTTTTCTTTTTGTTTTGGCCTGTAGTTGGTCGTTTTGCCCTGAAAATAAACTGACATCTAAACAGGACTTGTGCACGGCACTTGGACACCAGCACGGACATTTCTCACGACCATAGACCATTTATGACGTCTGTAAGTTAGGGCTCTTTCTGACGCCCGTTTGACTCTCCTGGTGCCCATATGGCTCTTTGACGCCCATAATTTTTTTCCTCAGTGATTCCGAAACCCTTCTCTTTTGTCAACACCCGAGTTAGTCAGCGGATTTACAATAACATCTGCGGCTTGAATATTGTACACAAAAATAGCTCCGCCACTGCTTGGACTTTGAGGTGCCAGTCTAAAGCATGGGATAAGGAGGAGCGCGACTCTAGTAATCTTTGTTATTGCCTTGTTTCATTAGACCGAAACTCCTACTATCGTCCACACTATTCAAACTACTCGCTTAAAGCACACCTCTTTTAAGTATCTTCCCGTACTATAAATAGAAACCCTCAAAGTCATTTGATATGTCATAAATAGTCGGTTATGAAAGGAATTCAATTTTCTGCAACGCATTTAAGGCACTTTAGAAATATGTACGATGTTTATTTTACGGTGTTGCCAGTCCCACGCATGGGTTAAGGAGGAGGGCGACTATAGTGATCTTTGTCTTTGCTTTATTTAAATAGACTGAAACTCCAACTTCCATCCCACTAATCAAATAACTGCTCGTTTAATGCACACCCCTTTTAAGCATCTTCCCGTCCATTAAATTGGAACCGCCTTAAAGACATTTTACTTCACGTGGATAGTCGGTTATGAAAGGAATTCAATTTTCTGCAATGCATTTAAGACACTTTAGAAATATCAATCAATCAATCGTAATTTATATAGCGCCCCTTCAAGGTACCTACTCAGAGGCGCTCCCGACCGAGATCAAGCGAGCGAGAAAAAAAATCTCCAACAGTTTGTGAAATTGAGAACAGCTTGTGAGGTGTCGCATAGTCAAGGGAAGTCCAAATATGTATGAGGTCGCTAAGCAATGTCCGTAATCTCACAGTGCCAACCCAAGTCTGGGGTATCCCGATATCCCTATGGCGTCGCTCTGGGTATTTATGGAAACATGTCGGCGCCAATTCCGTTTTGGACTTATTCTGTGTTACACAGTATCCATTGATTAATCATTTCGACGTATGTCTGCCTTTCTTCAAAATCTTATCCCATCTACTCTCAGGATCAGCCCATTAGTTACGTACAAAGTTACAACTCGTACATTTTGGATACATGGATATGTATATATAAAAATATATTTATTATATGCTGTTTATACATAGACGAGGCTCGGTCGGACCAGGTAGATGTGATGTTGCGTGAGGGTTGTTTCACCGCTGGTCTTCAGCACGACAACATCAACGCCATTACATCCGCCTGTCTTGACCCCATTGATGGTCATCACCCTCTGCTCATCTACCCATTCCTCAACGAAGGAAACCTCAAGAAATTCCTACAACGATGCAGGATTTCAGACGTTGCATTTAAACAGGCACCAGAATAATATTTATATCGTTCTAACTTTCTAACGTTCTAACACTGTATAATACTCGTAAATGTTGTCTTCTTCAACACCTGAAAAACGTAATGATAATATAGTATAAATTGGTAGACCCTACATGGAGTTTTATGATATTTACACGGTCGAAAATTCCGCGTTGAAGAATAGTAATACAAATAATAATTATAATTATATCTATGTGCAAAATGAATCCTGAAATTGTCCGGTGAAGTAAATGAATTCGATAAGGAGACAAATTATGTTTAATAATTATGTTTAATTTACATTAGAATCTTTTTGTCCAAAATGTGTGAGTCGTAGACAGATGAATTACTCTATTCTCTAAAAAATTGAATGCCAATGTGATTTGAAAGCTCCGTTTAACCACTCATTTGCATATTATTTATTTTTTGGGGGGCCCGGTAGAGTAGTGGTTAACACGCTGGCCAAGAGTGCGAGAGGTAGTGAATTCGAGACCCGTTGAGCGGATATGCTTTGTAGGCTGCTATTAGCGCAGTGTAATTACAAAGCTGTCTGTTCAGTTAGTAGTTAAGTTTAATTACTTGTAAATGTAAAGCACAGGCCTTTACAGGCGCTGAATTAAAAAAGATTATTATTATTAACAAAACCAAATATGTAAATGTCTGAAAGTCTAAAAGGGAAACTTAGACACCTCTGAAACGGTTTGAACTAACGCTTAATAAATGCGGTGTACGCGTGGAAAATCGCTTTCATGCGCATCAAGCTGATGTACTTCATTTTCACTAAGTTCTTCAAACGTTGTCGATCCTGAGCATAGGTGAAATCACGTCCTAAAAGTTGGGGGGGGGGGGCAAATGAATCACGTCCTAAAAGTTGGGGGACCATAATGATAAAGTCAATGGGACCACTCAAAAGTTGGGGGGACGCGTTCCGTGGGTCCCATAGGGTGGTTGCGCCTATGCATGATCCTGAGCGATGTGACTCAACTCCTGGAGTGAAATAATTATTCGCACTACTAAACTTTTTCACCGTCCAACCATTCTCGATGAGAATGTCCTCTATTGTTTGGACTGTTATTGTTTTTAAATGTAGGCCTACTGATGAAGTACATTAATGGAGATTTAAACGGCTGACATTACACACCTTTTTAATGTATTCTTCTACCGTTATATAAATTGCATTTCAGATATATTTTTAGTTATCGACTGACAGCTTTAGCGTATTATTCCTATGTTATATAAACTACATTAATTTCAGTTATATTTTTGGCTCTCCGCTGACATCATGCATCTACGGCGCAATTGATAAGGGTCAGTTTACTTAATGTCAATGACGCATTTGAGATTTTATTGGACCATGTTTAGTTTGGTCTGACTGGTGATATTCTTATCCACATGACCCTCCGTCTGTGTGACCCATGGTTAACATGAGAGATGGCTGACATGAATAATGTGGTTCAGCTCCTGGAGTAAAATAATCCGCACCACTCAACTTTTTCACCGTCCAACCATTCTCCTTTGTTTGGACCACCCATCCCTCTGAACACTAATTTCTTGATATTCCGATCCCCATTCATTCTGCTTTTCTGCTTACTATGTTACAACCCTCAGATAATGTTTATATATAGACGAGGCTCGGTCGGACCAGGTAGATGTGATGTTGCGAGAGGGTTGTTTCACTCTTGGTCTTCAGCATGACAACATCAACGCCATTACATCCTCCTGTCTTGACCACATTGATGATCATCACCCTCTGCTCATCTACCCCTTCCTCAACGAAGGAAACCTCAAGAAATTCCTACAAATATGCAAGATTTCAGACGTTGCATTTCAACAGGTAACAAAACCAATGACGTTAAAACGGTTAAATACTGTATACGATATTACAGTTTGGTGCAGTCGTACACTCGGACTGAACACCTTTAAAACGCTATTAATCAATGCTATATATAAATGTGCCGTGCATGACAATTAACGTTAGAACCACTATCCGGGAATCTTGTGTCTAAGAATAGCAACAACGAATAATAAAATTTTATGTCGAAACTGAAACTGAAAATTTCAGCTAACGGATACGAAAACGAAAACGATATTGATTGATGTAGAATCAAATTGTTTGGTTTTCTTTAGATCCTTTTTTGTCCATAATGTGTTAACTATAGTCATATGTTCAAAAAATGAAAGTTTATGAGATTGAGAAGCTCCGTTTAGACACTTATTTGCATATGTTGTCCAATGAGAGTGATTGTCGTAGACTGACGTAAAACTTTGGAACATAAAAAATGACAGAAATAACCAGGTATAAATAGAGACCATAAGACACCTCTAAATCGGTTAAAAATAAAGCTTAATATTTCTGGAAGACCCTCAGATAATACTTCTGTTATTCATGGTCATCAACGTAAACCTTTAGGTTCTTGCACTGTTGTCTGTACAAAGCAATGTGGCTTAACTCTACGAGTTATGCAGCGGACCATTCAACTATAGATCGTCCAACCAATCTTTATGGGAACGTCCTCTCTTGTTTGGACCATCCATCCCTCCGAGAACTAATGCATTGATCTTGATCACAGCTACAACAACAGAGCGCCTCCTCTATCCTAACTACTGCTGACGGCATAAAAAATGACACCAAGGTTTATACTATATATAGTATCCCGACCCATTACCCCTCGCCCATTACCCCCCGTCGGACACAGCACCGTTTAAACGGACAAGCAAAAACATTAATGCTGTTGCTATTTTTGTTGCTGCTGTTGCTGATGTTACTGTTGAATATGACAACCTGTTTTCTTTTAATAGGTCTTGAACACTCAGCAGCTCGTCTACATAGCCATTCAGATCACGAAAGCCGTCAGCTATCTTCACAAACGATGCATCGTCCACACCGACCTCGCTACGAGGAACTGTGTGTTAGTTATCATTGCGCACCTCTTTTTAAATCATTGCACACCTTTTTTCATAATAGAAAGTTATGTAAAATAAAAAAATTGCCTCTGAGGTGTTCTCGTGCATTCAAATGAAAAACGGCTAAAATACATCATACATCAAACTTTCGTCTTACAATGTGAACATTAATTCTCTCATACATCAATCTGTCATTCAAAAAAACTACCCAGAGTTGCTCAACGTGTATATCACCGATCGAATGATGGTGGGGGTGGTGTTGATGATGATGATGATGACGATGACGACGATAGTAACGTGGGTATTATTTCCTGTTGTCAGTGTCGACAGTCGTCTGACAGTTCGGTTGACTGACAGGGCGTTGTCACGTGACGTCTTCCCCAACGAATACCATTGCCTCGGTGATAATGAGAATCGTCCGGTCAAATGGTTGGCGTTGGAGGCGCTCAACTTCAAATTATTCTCACCAGCCACGGTATAGGCTATTATGTCATTATAAATAATTTATTATAATATGATAAATTGCATGTGTCTGTGTTTTAATTATGTTGGAAGTAATTCACTCGCTCATATTCGCCAGCGTATCGAGTTAAAAGTGGCTCTATGCTCTGTCATACGGCGATGTCGTCAGGTCCCCTTTAATACCCGACATTGCTTTTATAATTGAAGGCTATGGTAAAGTTTAAAAAGTTTGTCATAGGGTGATATCAGCGCTTATGAGACTGTTTGCTTCACATTGATTTACCTAGATTGGTAAATGCCGTCTGTTATTTCTTCCGGCGAATTGCACTTTCTGGTGAGCTTAAACATACCTATGGAGTGTCCGAGTAGTACAGAAAAAGCTAAGAAAGCAAGCTAAACATGCTCTTTATCGAAACTAAGAAATCGGCAATAAACATGAAATTCTTTGTTCTTCACAGTTAGGGCGCACTACGAAATAATTCAAAGCATGAAATTCCATGTTCTTTATAATTAATTTTCATATTGAAGTTTTTGTGTTTCTTGCAGCTGGTCCATTGATCATGAATGATGTTTGTTAGTGACGTACGCGTAAAATCCATTTGTATAAGATTCCGATATAGTTAAGAGAGGTGTCGACGATAAGGAGTTTTAAAGTAATTTTGGTTTATTTGTGAGCTTTATATAATAATTTAGTATTACCTAAAAGAGGTGTCGACAACAGGTATAGTTTACGGCGTAATAAGGTAATTATTTGTGAATGAGCGCAGTGGGCTTTTGGCGTCTTGCTCTGGGAGTTGATGACCCTGGGTCAAATACCGTACGCCAACATTGATCCATTTGAGATGTCAACCTACCTAAAGGCTGGCTACAGAGTCTCACAACCGGTCAACTGTCCAAACGAACTGTGAGTTTTCGTATTCACGCAATTAGTTGAGCGTTGCTGAAAACTGTGGCGGGGCAAGAGCTTATTCAGTGGGTCTGCGTTGTATCAAAGGGTTGTCAGGGGATATTGAGAGATAGGCAGACGGTGCGTGACATACAGCGAAACCGCCATAAGGAAGTTAGAAGAGAGAATAAACGTTAGAAATGTAAGAAGCGAAGAAAAAAATCCCTGCACTTTCATACCACACGGAAGACTGAATAGATTAACGACAAGGGCGACTACATAAGTGTTGAGACTGATACGCACCTTCATATAGTTACATCTACAAAGTAAATGACTTATTATGAGCATCAATTTCATCTTTAAAAGAACAGTGCTTTCAGCGGGCCACTCAAGTTGTACATTTTTTCAACATAACTATACACAAATAATGATCACACTCGTGAACTGTTATTTAATTTAACTTATCAGGCTGAGCATCCTGTTATCTGGTGAGCTTTGCCTTCCTCTTTCCACTTGCATATGCCGACGCGCACTGCGCTCTGCTGCCCATGGTGACTTAATGGTTTCTTTCACTCGCTCTGCAACAATGCAGAGGCGTTCGTTCTCTGTGATTGTCCAACAACCTGGAATGGACTTCTCTTGACTATGCGACATCTCCCAAACTGTTCGAATGGATTGTTTTGCGAAAACTTTCAAAAGAATCGGTCAAGACCTTTCAGAGTTCATTGATTACAAACGGTAACGTTTTACATTTTTATTCTTATAGATTTTTCAACTTACAGCGCCAGTCGCACACGTGCCGTTAGGATGCAGGCAATTTGTATTTAGCGTGCTCAAATTTATTCATTATATACAAGCTTAAAACAGGTGTGTAAAGCATTACTATTTTTGCTGACCTTTGTAAGCTTTATGCAGCTGCCATATAGATTTTTTCCTCTAATATCAATGCGACTCTTTTTATCACTTCTTTTTTTGCTTTAGTTTTGCCATCATGGCATGTTGTTGGTCGTTTTGCCCAGAAAAGAAACCGACGTTTAAACAGCTTCAACGTTGTCCACAGGACTTTTACACGGCGCTTGGACACCAGCAAGGATTGTTTTGGGTTGTATATGTAAATGTTGTCGTGTTCAACACCTGAAAAGTGTGATAATAATATAGTATAAATCGGTAGACCATACAAGGCATATGTAGTTATGGTGACATATGTATATAAATATATATATATATTTATATATATATATTTATATATATATATATATATATATAAATGCATGTGGGCATAATTTTGCATATATGCTAAATAATAAATAATGATGCATGTATAAAAGAGGATCGACTACGGCCATTTGGTGAACACTATCGTCATGAAAGGCAGTTAGTCAAATTCAGGAAGAAAAGAAAAGAAAAAAGAAAAAAAAGGACAAAAAGGAAAAAAACAAAGAAAAAGAAAGTACAAACAGAAACTGCTGAACAGTTAAACAAAAGTGAGCTGCAATACATCAAACTTTAAAGACGTCAACAACCTTTGTAGTTATATGATGTCGTTAAACTGTTGAATAATAATAAGAGTTCTATGATGTTTATAGGGTCGAGAATTCTGCGTTGAAGAATAATGATACAAATAATAATTATATATCTATGTGGAAACTGAATTATGAAATTGCCTGGTAAAGTAAATGAATACGATAATGAGACAAATGATGTTTAATAATGCTGTTTAATTTGCATTAGATTATTTTTGTCAATAATTTGTGAGTCGTAGTCAGATGAATTACTTTAAGGTGTAAAAATTTGAGTGCTAATGTGATTGCAAAGCTCCGTTTTACCATTCATTTGCATTTTATTGTCCAACGAGCGTGGTTGTCATAGGATGACATGAAACTTTAATCATCGTCTTAATCATCATCGTAAACCATTTTCTATAGAAAACAAAAAAATGTATGTGTCTTAACGTCTAAAAGGGAATTAACCTTAGACACCTCTAAAACGGTTTAAACTTAAACTTAAGCTAGTGGTGTACGCGTGGAAAATAGCTTTCATGAGGTTCGACCAGAATGTCAAAATACTCCAGTCTCTACCATCTTAATCATCATCGTAAACCATTAGACACCTCTAAAACAGTATAAACTATAGCTTCATAAATCTGGAACACTTTCGGAGAATAATCCAGCCAATACCTTATGGTCAATGTCGTCCGCAAAGCGTAGGCTGTTGAGCAGCCGTCCATGTGAGGATTTCAATGAGAGGCTCATCACTGCCTCCAAGATCATATTAAAGAGATCCGGTGACAGAGATAGCGTTAAAAAGACGCGGTAGTTTTAAACACCTTCAAAATGTTTCTAATCGATATTATATATATAATTATGGGCCGCAATTTTAACATTATTCCTCCAAAAACATTCTTTCGTTATAAAACTACACTGTAGTTACCCTGAAACTGTAATTGCTTTAAATAGGTCCATGAACATGAAATGAATGAGTGGATGGATGGATAGATGGACAGATAGATGTGCTGGTTGATGGCTGATTACTATCAATTTTTCTCGTACCATTACCAGGCAGCGAAGAGCATTCTTTTTGGTGGGTCCACCTATCTGGAACAGCTTCCCTGTGGCTCTCCGCTCGCATCCCTGTGGCTCTTTCTATTATTTTCTCATGACTTTTCGATTAGGGTTTTGAGCTCCTCTGAGTATAGATCTTGAATGAGCTCCTTGTGAATTTATGTGATTGATTGACTGACTCACTGATTGATTGAAAACAACATCCTTGGCGATAAAATCTGTTATCATCAACAGAAATTAATTATATTTACCCAAGTAATCACATCTTTGCTTCACAGTTTTAATTTGTGAAATTCCCGTTTTAGACTTGAATTATATCGGTTCGCTTGCAAAACACCTTTGAAATGATTTCATTTAATGCTATATTTCAGTGGACACAACCATAATACTTAAAAAATGTGAAGAGAAAAAAGTGGAATGCACTGTTAAAAATATATTGTCTATTCCAGGTATTTATCTTGAAGCTTATGATATCCTTATGACTATAACTAATGGAAGAATTATATGAGTAGTGTTAATTAAGCATAATATCTGAAAATGCAATCTGCTAGAACAATGTATCAGCTTAACGTTATTAATGGTCACTGTTACCAGTACCATTGTGTTGAATAATGTTCCTGGAAATAGATTAATAGGCTAACTGGCTTGTTTGCAATGTGAAGTGTATTTGAATTATAATTTTTTTTCTTTCTTTTTCTTTAGCTGGTTTGATTCATTTTAGTATTGAGCAAAGATAAACTTAATGTTTAATCAGATTTATAATTTCATTGGATTTGTCTCTATCGTGTTTATTGTTTTTACGTGTTTTTTTTAGTGTGGGGTTGTTTGTTTTTTCCCCAAATAATTCTGTAATAGATGAAACAGACATTTAAAAATTTTGCTCAAGATTGCTTTTAATGTTCAATGTTTATGTCTCTAAATGATGGATGATTACTTTAATTTTTTTTTTTAAATTTTAATGTTGAATATCTAATCTGCCAATATTTTCATTGTTGGTCAATGAATGCTCAAAATTGCTTGTAAACATGCGATAAATGTTTTGATGTTAATCTAATTAAGATGTTGTATTATGTTGTATTATGTGAACATCATGAAATGTGCAAATGTATAATAAGATTGCCATCAAACTTCTGAAAAAGGAAACGAAAACATAGAGAAAAAGGACAAAAATTGCTGAACAGTTGAAAAAAAGTGAATGGACATACGTTAAAATCTTTAAAGACGTCAACAGCCTTTGTAGCTATAAGATGTCGTTAAACTGCTGATTAATAATAATTCCCAAGTAATGTCTTAACAGATCCAGGCCTTATATAGCGTTAATTCAAAGCGTATCAAAGGTTTCTAACAATGTCAGTCATCGTGACTTCGTTTTTCCTTTTTATCAGACCTATTACAGGCTTTACAGCCTCGTTCTGACAACCAGTAACACTCAGGCGATTAGCTCAAATGGCCAGCATACGAAACTACATTCCGAGGTTTAGCATCTTATGGCTATTAAAAGATTGCTTCAGGTAATATAAGTTATCTAGCTGCTAATTAACGTTTACGCAGAAATATCGGATATCGTTGCAATAAAGTGTTATCTATTTTGCACATTTTTTATATTTTGTAGCACTTCCGGTTATCAAAGTACAAACTTATTAGCACGGAAAATAGTTCTTCATTCCCTCTACAGAATGGTGGAAATTGTTTTTTTCCACAATAAATTACATCAACCAGTCCATCATCATCTTTCTAGGTCTTCCTTTCTTTCCCTGCATTCTTCCCTCGAGAACAGTCCTCAACATGCGACCCAGTTAATAATGAAGACGACGAATTATAAATAAATAAATAAATAAACAAATAATAATACTAATATTTTTTTCTCTAGCGAAGCACATGCAGACTCAATGCGTTTTACATGTGCAAGTTATGCAGTAGGCCTAATCTACATTAACATTAAAAATAACTACTAACTGAACAGGCAGCCTGTGATACATGGCGCTAATAGCAGCCTATTATAGACAAAGCATGTCCGCCCAACGGGGGCTCGAACTCGCAGCAAAGTAATCAAAATCGATTTTATTGACTCATCTTAATAACTGTTTTCAAACGTTTAAATATGAATCGCAATCGAAGTTATCTACGACCAATGTCTTACGTTAGATGCTCATGGAAGGTGCGTTTTTATTCTGAACATATTCTTGAATCGGTCAGACGTGTTGTTGTGTATGTGATTTTGAGAGGACAAAAGGGAAAGGAGGAGGAGGAGGAGGAGGAGGAGGAGGAGGAGGAGGAGGAGGAGGAGGAGGAGGAAGAGGAGGAGGAGGAGGAGGAGGAGGAGGAGGATGAGGAGGAGGAGGAGGAGGAGGAGGAGGAGGAGGAGGAGGAGGTGGCAAGAGGAGGAAGAGGACGAGGAGGAGGATGAAAAAGGTTGAAAATGGGGAAGGAAAGTTGGAAGAACCTGTGTAATAAAAAGAAAATACCGGACAAAAGCAGGAGGAGGCTGAGAAGGAGGAGGTAGAAGAATATTACATAGAGGACAGATGATAAGGATGAGACTTTGAAGAGTACTATATTTTGAAAAGTGATGATGTTGGATCTCTGTAAGGTCGATCATAATTATACCATTGGTTGCCGGCGTCGAAATTCTATAGTATACTCAGAGTCTGTTTAAAAGGTGTCTAAGAATTCATTGGTCAATTCACTTTTTTTTGGTTAGTTGGAGGATGAATACAGAGAAATTTGTGAAATATATACATGTAGAATTCAAAACAAGAGAGGCGTATAAAATGATCAGAAGCTGTGTTTGAAAAACAAATGCATCGGCGTTAACATTCTCTTTTGACCATAATTATATATGTTGGCCAATCATCCCCGAGTTTGTCAATTTTATCATTTTCTCTCGGACCTTTGGTTGCTTGCGGATTTACAATAACGTCTGCGGCTTGCGGGATTAAATATTGTACACAAAAGTAACTCCGCCACTGCTTGGCTCATCGAGGTGCCAGTCCCAAGCATCTGCTAAGGAGGAGGGCGACTCTAGTAATCTGTGTTATTGCTTCGTTTCATTAAACCAAAACTCATACTAGTGGAACTACAGTATCGGGGACCGTGTGTGTCGGTTAGGGTCAGGTTATGCCTCGTGAGGGTCGGTTAGGGTCAGGTTAAGCGTCGTGGAGGTCGGTTAGGGTGAGTATAAGGGTTAGTGTCGTCATTATAATACTATATACTATACTACACTAAGATATTTCGAATATTCTTCGGTCCCCGATACTGCAGTTTCGCCCTCTTACTATCGTCGACACTGAACAAGAAACTACTCGTTTAAGGCACACCTCTTTTAAGTACCTTCTCTGCTCTTAAATTTGAATCGCGTCAAAGTCACTTCAAGTCAGATGACTAATCACTTTCTCTAGAAACCTCAAAAACGTTGTCAACTAATGCCATAAAAATGACCGTGCGAATCTTAGTCCGCCACTAGCACTGCACTGCAAAAGTGCCAGTCACAAGTTTGTAAATGAGGAGGGCAATGGCCGTTGTTGTTACACATAGTCGACCGATAAACTAAAACAACCATTTTACGCAGGGATCTAGCAAAAAGCTTGTTGTCTACTTAATAATTGCTTTTCTTTAGACCGAATAGTTTAGGTAAAAAGATGCGCCCCTTCAATGTACCTATTCAGAGTCGCTCCCGACCGAGATCAAGCGAGAAAAAACAGTCTTCAACATTTTGTGAACTTGAGAAGAGCTTGGGAGGTGTAACGCATTTGAGGCAACTTAGAAATGTGTATGATGTCGCTAAGCACTGTCCGTAATCTCACAGTGCCAGCCCCAGGCCTGTTGTGCCCGATATCCATATGGCATCGCGCTGGGTACATATGCAGACATGTCGGCACCATTTTCGTTTCGGACTGATTCTGTGTTACACTGTATCCAGTAACTGCTTTATGTAGTTCTCTGTTGTTGGTCCAACAACCTGGAATGGACTTTCCTTGACTATGCGACACCTCCCAAGCTGTTCTCAATTTCACAAACTGTTGAAGACTGGTTTTTTTCGTTTGAACTCGGCCGGGAGCGCCTCTGAGAAGATACCTAAAAGGGGCGCTATAACAATTACGATTGAATGATTGATTTTCGTTCTGGACTTATTCTTTGTTGCAGTCAGAGAATTGTGAAAACTATTTGGCGTCGAGGAATGCAATGAAAATTTGGGCCACAAGAAAAACAAAGAGATTTGAACTCTAAGACTTGGTGTGGATGTATAGAAACAGAAGAGGGATAAAAAAATATGCATCAGAGAACCACGGGCATTTCCATACTTTCAGTTCCTATACTCGGCTTTTGTTCCAAGAAACTTTCGCTAATTTGGGGACTTCGCCGGAAGAAGAAAAAAAATTAAACCTTATTTGTAATAATACCAGCTGGGGTACACGGCGTTGCCGGGAATTTTAGGATTCGCCCAGTAACCAGTCAATCCCAATTTATTTCACCACCCTAATTTCGCCTCAATCGCTCCGTCCATCAGTCCCTCCTTCCCGTACCTCTCACCGACCCCATTCCCTCCCTCCGACTCCCCATCCCCCAATGACAATTACCCCGCAGCCCTATAATTACTCGCAGGCTGAAAATAACAATAACTAGGTGTCAGGCAAAAAATACGAATAACAATAACTAGGTGTCAGGCATCAAAAGCGTGCCACATGTAAAATTCATTCAATCACTCCAATAGTTAATTAATTACCATTTCTGGATTCGCTGTAATATGCCGAACCATTTGGTGAAAAAAACATGTGCTGATGAAGTACATTAATGGAGATTGAAATGGTTGACATTAGAAACCTTTTTAACTTATAAAAGATGCGTTTCACCTAAAAACTGGTCTAGTACCTGGCTCTTAAGTGCTGTAATAAAATTATGCCCGGTAGAGTAATGGTTAACACGCTGGCCAAGAGTGCGAGAGGTAGTGAGTTCGAGCCCCCGTTGGGCGGATCTGCTTTGTAGGCTGCCATTGGCGCCGTGTAATTACAAAGCTGTCTATTCAGTTGGTAGTTAAGTTTAATTAAGATTACTGCATAACTTGTAAATGTAAAGCGCAGTGCGTCTTGCAGGCGTTTAATTAAAGAAAAAATATTATTATTATTATTATAAATTTCTGTCCAGGGTAACGGCCTCTGTTGTCATAGACCCTGGTCAAATCGGATCCATCCATCCATATTTCTATTGTGTTCCATTTTTTTAATTGAAAGAAAATTTCTGGATTCGCTGTAATAATATTATGCCGAACAAATTTCTGTCGACGGAAACGGCCTCTGTTGTCTTATGGATCCATTATATTTGGTTATCAGTTAACATCAGACATCTACAGCGCAATTGATAAGGGTCAGTTTACTTAATGTCAATGACGTGGTTTACTATCAAAACCGCGCACACAAAACCGCGCACACAAAACCGCGCACACAAAATCGCGATTCACAAAACCGCGCACGATCATTACCGCGCACGAACTTAACCGCATTCAAGTATTTCAACATGCATCCAGCTTCTATGTCAGATCGAAAAATACCTTCATCCAACTTCTATTTAAGCGGTGTCACGACAACTGGTCTACACACAACTGGTCCAGTGCTTGAGAAATGGAAGCTGCATGAAATTATTTTAGAGGTGAAATGGAGTCTGGATTGATATAAAACGCAAGAGAAACTGAGGCTGGATAACGGTTCTTTTACAGGTGAAATAGAAGCTGGATTGACGAAAATAACGCATGAGAAATAGAAGCTGGATGAAGGCATTTTAAGATATGAAATAGAAGCTGGATTGACGAAAATAACGAACGAGAAATAGAAGTTGGATGAAGGTATTTTTGGATCTGACATAGAAGCTGGATGCATGTTGAAACACTTCAATGCGGTTATGATCGTGCGCGGTAATGATCGTGCGCGGTAATGATAGTGCGCGGTTTTGTGATGCGCGGTTTTGTGTGCGCGGTTTTGTGTGCGCGGTTTTGACCGGATACCCAATGACGTATTTGACAGTGCATATAGACCTATAGAAGTTGTAGTGATAATGGTTATAAGTGATCCACGGTTAAAGCTGTCGTTTTAGACACCTTAAAATGGCTGTATAAAGCGCTATACAAGGTTGGAATATGACTTGAGAATCATCCTAACAGTGTGCAAATCTAGATAGGCGAATGCTTAGGCACCTTTAAAAGGTTTTACCAGAAGCTATATAAGCATATAAGTCGACGCGATATTTACATCCGTCACTTGTCCAACAATAATTCATCCAAACAACAATATTATCAACAACAACATCATCATCGTCGTTGTCATCATTGTCATTGACATCGCAATCAACTTGCTCTCTGTCAGTCTATTGAATTTCTTTCTGCTGATCTCAATTGTTGGATGTCCTCAAATCGTCTTTCGCTCAACTCTTCCAAGACTCAGTTGATCTGGTTGGGCATTCGTCAACAGCTTAATAGGCTTGATTAAGTTTTACATGCCAAGCACTTTCCTCAATTTACTTTTGTAACAAATGTCCGTGACCTGGGTGTTACTATTGACAATACTCTTTACTTCTCTACACATATTGCTAATATTTCTCGGTCCAGTGTCTATCATCTGCGACGTTTTCGTGCCATTAGGCGACCTGTCTCTTCATCGATTTTTTCTTCTATGGTCCATGCCTTCATCTGTTCCCGCATTGACTATTGTAACTCGTTACTCATTGGCCTACCTAAGCTCCGCCTGTCTCCTCTTCAATCGGTACTTAATGCATCTGCACGTTTGATTGCCCGCCTTCCTCGTTTCTCTCACATTTCGACTTTCATGACTGAGCACCTTCACTGGCTTCCTTTGACTGCCCGGATTCAATATAAAATTCTTTTTCTTACCTAGCCTATAAGATGTTTTTGGGTCAAGCGCCTCGCTACCTTTGTGATCTTATTAGGAAGCCTTTCTCTGCTACCGTTGGACGTCCTCTCCGCTCTTTAGACCGTCATGATCTTTTTGTACCACGATCTCGGACTACCACAGCCCAACATCGCGCCTTTGCCTCTGTCTGCCCTTTACTGTGGAATGGCGTTCCTCCTATTATTCGTTCCCAGATTTTATCTGGAGGCTTTACTTTTTCTGCCCGTTGTCTTAAGACTTTTCTTTTTCCAGGAGTTCTTCGCACTGGGAGCGCCTCTGATTAGGTTGTACTGTGAGAGGCGCTTTATAAATCCCAAAATAGAATAGAATAGAATAGAACTGTTACCACCAATGAAGAATGTACAGTTTCATTACACTGAGGGGTTGTATAGAATTTGCGACTAATGCCTATATCTTCATCATACAGTCACGTTCACAACGCAAATAATTTTTATGAAAACTAATTTTTCCTTTAAAAGAGGTGTGCTCGCTAAACAGCTACCAGCAAGCATGGATAAACTCCGCAACTGTTTTGCATTCTGAACATACCAGTCCAAAGCCTTAGTGAATTAGGAGGGCGACTCTTTTGATCTTTGTTATCGTTGTGTCGTTCAACTGATACTACTAACAGCCTGGAGAAAAGCGGAGTGTGCAAGACATCATCAAGTACCAATTAAATAACTCCATGATTTCTGCACACATCTTTTGATTTTTTCATTTTTCATTTTTCCTATGAATAGTGGAAGACATCATAACGACTCCGCCTCAACGCCCAAAAATCCCAATTCATTTGGTTGGGTACAGTGGCGGCGCCAGGATTTCAGGTTTGGGGGGCTGAAGCCCCAAACCTTCCTCCCTCCCAGAGACGCAACTAGAACATTTTCTTCCCAGGGCGGTCATATTGCAATCGCGCGAAGCAGCGAGTGCCGAATGCATGAACGAAGCACATACCGACCAAAGGTTTTACAAGAAATTGTGCACTAGCACAAACGCGCTCCACATTGCAAGATGTAGTTGGAGATTGAGTGGGTTATTTAAACGAAGTCAGCAATAATTTTGAGGTTTTTTTATTTTTGGTGAATCCATCCGCAATCCTAAATAATTAAGTTCCGAATTATCATAAACAAAGGTGTCTAACTAAGGTAGCAAAAGAGAATGGGAGGTCCTCAAACGCGTCCGCGTAAAGTCTATGCCGTGCCCGCGCTGAACCATACCCCGAAATTTTGAGTCATCTCAGCCGAGTTGGTGACCGAGCTGAGCAAAGGCGATAAAGTTTATACTGTGCGTGTGCACACAGTAGCCCGAGTAGCTATGTGGTGCAGACAGTGAGGTAATGTAAAGTCCCTATTGTCTTTGACAGAGATCCTCGGTGGTCGAGTGGGTTGGTAGCCCGCTCGCCGCACCGGCGGCCCGGGTTCGATTCCCGGTCGGTCGGTTTATCAGAGATTAATTTCTCGGATCTTTACTGCGGGTGGCTCGGTCGCAATATAAACGTGGAGTAGCGGTGGTGAAGGATCTCACCCTCAGGGTCGAAGCCATAACACAGCCGCTATATAAATATGCGATTACATTACATTACATACCGATATGCAAGAACTCAAAAACCACGTTGACCAGAGTTCCAAGTTATCCCAATAAGAGGTGTCCAACACCGAATTAATATTCAGAAATTCCACAATACAATGGTGTGCAATTCAGTATTATCGTATAAAAAGTCAACCATGGACACAGACTCGAGATTCATGTTGTCACAATAAAAGGTGTCCAACACAGCGTTAATATACAGAAATTTTACAATAAAATGGTGTGCAATTCAGTATTATCGTATAAAAAACCGGCCATGTACACGGACTCGATATAAGTTAACACAATAAAGGTGTCCAACACAGTATTAAAATTCAGAAATTTTACAATAAAAAAGTAATCACAATAATGGATGGATCCGATTTGTCCTGGGTCTATGACAACAGAGGCCGTTACCATGGACATTCAATTAAAATAATCACAAATAAAAATAAATCACAATAAAGGTGTCCAACAGCGAATTAATATTCAGAAATTCCACAATACAATGGTGTGCAATTCAGTATTATCGTATAAAAAGTCAACCATGGACACAGACTCAATATCCAAGTTGTGACAATAAAAGGTGTCCAACACAGCATTAATATTCAGAAATTTTACAATAAAATGGTGTGCAATTCAGTATTATCATATAAAAAGTCGACCATGGACACGGACTCGAGTTCTAAGTTATCACAATAAATTAAGGTGTCCAACACAGCACTAATATTTAGAAATTTTACAATAAAATGGTGTGCAATTCAGTATTATCGTATAAAAAGTGGACCATGGACACGGACTCGACTTCCAAGTTATCACAATAAAGGTGTCCAACACAGTATTAATACTGAGAAATTTTACAAAAAAGTAACCACAATAATGGGTGGATCCGATTTGACCAGGGTCAACAGAGCGCCAGGACATTCAATTAAAATAATCACAAATAAAAATAAATCACAATAAAGGTGTCCAACAGCATTCACAGAACACTATTATAATTATCTGCCTGCATATTACTAATGACAGAAAACAGTTTAAGTTTCCTTAATACAAAAATATGCATGCTTAGATATATGCACACAATTATTTTATGTATATATAATTTATAATTATCTGAACACAAATGTTTTACTTCTTAGTTGACCATTATATCAAACGTAGGCCTACATTCCCAGACAGTGGTGGTATACACAACATGAATATAATAATTATTATACCGAAAATAACAAGAGCGCACACATTTGAGGTGTGTAAGAGAAACATGACGCAAATCTGACAACTACATTGTTGTGTCAAAGGCATTAATTTCTGGATAAAACGCAATCTTCTGGATAACCAGCAGTCTGCAATATTAATTTCATGCATGATGTGCAGTACAGATGCAACACTACTATATATATCATATTTAACCCTCGGAGGCTAACCTATAAAATAATCACATATTGGATAACCTGGGGTATATTTTTCACCCCACACCATTTGAGGCCTATGATATAAAATTAGACCATGTTTGATCAAAATGACACTTAATTCAAGTTCAGCATGGAATTGACAAACTATGAAACCTAACTAAGTTAAAATATTAGCATAATCATCGAGTCTACGGTCATCTATTATATAAGTAACGCTTTGTTGCATGCTTTCCACATACAAAGTTGCAACACGCAGACTAGGTCTATGACATCATCGATTTCAACATTATCTAGCTCCGAGACATCATTACAACCAACAAACTCTTCATTATTATCATCACTATCATCATTTTCAATACATTGATATCAATTCTGGTATCAGTTTAGCTGCATTGGCTGCTAACCGTCGAAACCTTTTCAACACAAATAAATCATTAATAACAATGGCCGTTGTATGACGTCAGTCACGTGACCATACATTGAATATAAAAAATAAAAAAAAGTGAAATTAAGCGAAAACCATCTATGAACAGATACACAAAAGCGCATGGCGAAATTTCAAAGCAGTAAAAAATTTCAGTGCAAATACTGACAGTGGGGTGAAAAAAAACACCCCATGTTAGCCCCTGTGTGATATATATATATATATATATATATATATATATATATATATATATATATATATATAATATTGCATATATAGTTGATTTCGATGCCATTGACCATTGTCTAGCTTTCTTATTACGAAATAAGCCGTAATGGATATTTTCTGTTTTTTGCTTTGGGGGCTGAGCCGCATTTAGAAGCTATATAACCCCTAGCCCTCTGACGACGCCACTGGCGCAAGCATCTACGCTGTGATTATACATTATAGTTGATTGCAGGAGGGAGAAAACCCTAAACATTCTTTTGTGACGATGATTAATTTTGTGAAATATGCGAAAAATCAAGAGAAAATACAGCTTTGCACCACTTTTTGAAGGACTAGGCATTTTCGATATTTCTCTACGTCTAATACTTATAAAACGGGTTCAATCTGAAACGAGGTGTCTAAGAGCCATGTTGTTTCTTCGACAATTTCGACAACCCTGTCCGGTTGTATGGTCAAAAGGCAAGGGTGCAAACTTGTCACACGTTTTCATAGACTGAGGCCAAGAAATGAAGTCGCTAACTTCATTCTCAAATAGATTTCGATGCCATTGATCATTGTCTAGTCTTCTTAATACGAAATTAGCCGTTATAGACATTTTCCGCATTTTGCTTTGGGGGGGCTGAGACGCATTTAGGGGGGGCTTAGCCCCCTCCAGCCCCCCCTGGCGCCGCCACTGGTTGAGTACTAGGCTACTGTAACAGCTGACTAAGCTCGACCTGAGCGTTCTCTCTTCTCAATTCCCTTCTATGACTTTTCTTCGGTGGTGCGTGACCTTGGAGTGCTCCTGGACTCTGAACTCACCATTGCATCTCATATAGATCTGCTACTACCAACTGCGGCAGCTCAGGGTCATTGCTCGCTCTCTGACTTCTAAAACTGCAGCTTCTCTTGCCATGCATTTGTGCTGAGCCGCCTTGACTACTGGTTTCCCGCTTGTTGGATTTGAGAGGTTGGAGAGGGTCCACCGTGCTGCCGCGCGACTTATTGGGAGGTTCACCAAGTACGACCGTGTATCCCTATATATGCGTGAGGTCTTGCACTGGTTTCCTTTCCCGCAGCGCATCTAATTTTGGATTGCATCTTTGGTGTGGCGATGCTTATCAGGCTGGGCACCCTCTTATCTGTTTAAGCTTTACCTCTCTCTTTCCACTTGCATAGGCCGCCGCGCACTGCGCTCTGCTGTCAATGGCGAATTAATGTTTCCTTTCACTCGCTCTGCAACAATGCAGAGGCGTTCGTTCTCTGTGGTTGGTCAAACAACCTGGAATGGACTTCCCTTGACTATGCGACACCTCCAAAGCTGTTATCAATTCACAAACTGTTGACTGTTTTTATCACCTGATCTCGACCGGTGACGCCTCTGAGTATGTACCTTAAAGGAGTGCTATATAAATTACGATTGATTGATTGATTGATTGATTGATTGATTGATTGATTGATTGATTGATTGATCATCAAATGCCAATTAAAAAACTCAATGATTTCTGCACACCTATTCTAATTTTTTCATTTTTCCTATAAGTAGTTGTCGCCACAAAGACATTTACTAAATCCTTCAATGTAGTGTAAAAGAGTCACTTTCTGTGACGTATAATTTTGAAGCACTTTAGAAATATGTAAAATGTCGCTAAGTACAGACGGTAAACACCATGGTTCCAGTCCCAAGTCTTGGGTGCCCGGTCACCTTTTGACATCGCGCTGAGTGTTATAGCAAATATGGCGGCGTTATTTTAGTTGTAGGCTTATTCTGTGTTACACCGTACCCATTGAACCGCCAAGCTCGTGTAAAAGTTGGATGCTGTTTGAGAATATTGTGAAAAAGTAACTGATTTATACGGCCATGGGGAAATATAAATTCATGAGACGCAGTAAAAATGAATTATGAACATTACCGTTATAATGCTATATATAATGCTGGATGAACATGTTCTGAAGGTGTTTAAATTCTTAAAAAGTGTATAAAATTGAAAAGTATTATATATTGCATAAATACTAATTTTATTCTTGTAATATTAAGAAATAATATTAACAAAATCAAAATCAAAATCTATTCAAAGGTGCTCCGCCAGTGTTTGCATTCCTGCTGTGTCAGTTCCAAGTATGGAGAGCGGTTCTATTGATCTTTGTTATCGAAGTCTCGTTATGATGAAAATACTAAATTTTCTTTCAATGTTGAGTGACAGGGCGTTGTCACGTGACGTCTTCTTCAACGAATACCATTGCCTCGGTGATAATGAGAATCGTCCGGTCAAATGGTTGGCGTTGGAGGCGCTCAACTTCAAGCTATTCTCACCAGCCAGCGACTCTTGCGTTCTTTGCTGTCGCAGTTTTCGTTAAACTGAAGCTATTACTATCCTGGAGAGAGCTTTTTTGAGTGACTCCAAACAATCATTTTGAACGACGCTGTTGAGCCAGTCCCAAGCCCGTATTATTTGGGCGGGTGACATTAGTCATCTTTCATATGACTCAGAGTCACTAAATAGCTACCAGCAAGCATAGATACATTCCGGCCAGTCCAAAGCCTTGGTAAAGAAGGAGGGTGACTCTTGTGATCTTTTTTTATCGTAGTGTTGTTCAACTGAAAATACTACTACCATCATGTGTAAATATGAATTGACTTTAAGCCCGAAAAATTTCTTTTCGAAATTCCTACTTCTGGCCAAGATTTTTGCAAAAAACCTAGGGGTATTTTTTTGGCCTACCCTATATATATATATATATATATATATATATATATATATATATATATATATATATATATATGTATATGTATATTGTTTATATAATAGGCGAGGCGCGGTCGGACCAGGTAGATGTGATGCTGCGAGAGGGTTGTTTCACCCTTGGTCTTCAGCACGACAATATCAACGCCATTACATCCGCCTGTCTTAACCCCATTGATGATCATCACCCTCTGCTCATCTACCCCTTCCTCAACGAAGGAAACCTCAAGAAATTCATACAACGATGCAAGATTTCAGACGTTGAATTTCAACAGGCATCAAAACCAATAACGTTGAATACTGTATGCGACATTACAGGTTAACGCAGTTGTCTTAAATACCTTTAAAACGTCCTTAACCAATGTAATATAAACATGGACCGCAAATAAAAAAATATGTTGGTTATTTCAAAAATTTATATAGCGCCTCTTCAAGGTAGGCTACTCAGAAACGCTCCCGGCCCGGGTAACTTCGGCATCCTAAAACGTTTTTAAAACGTATTGCGCATATGTGCCAAGCCCAAATCTTTTTGCAAATAAGAAATCCTTCCAAGGAGACCGATTTTATAGTAGTTTGAGCTTGTATCGTCCGAAACCACAAAATGTGTTACCCTGGTAACCAAAATCTGCGTCATCAGTCGCTTTCAGCATGTGGTTCAGCTCTGTTCAAGTCTACTTCATCAATCTGCGTAGCTTTCCTGCCAATATCTTCCCTCTTTTCCTTTTCTTCTTTTCACCACTTTTTGAGTAGATACTCTAAATGTTTGAAATCAACCTGACAGCGATTTTCTCTGAGCATCTCAATCATGCTGGCATTCAAGGTTCTTGCACCATCCAGTAGACGTTCAAGGGACCGTCCTCACTCACTTAGAGGGAGGGGGAGGGTCAGACATATGAATTTTATGTTGGTGCGTGGCGATGGGGTAAAAAATTGTCAGGCATTGCGTGACGTCATTTATGGACGGCCCCTAAGGACAAATTCTGGGTTGCATTGGTGGTGGTACGAAGCGATGACCCCAAGATTTTGGTCAGATACGCTTATTAACACGGTTATCTGTGTATAATACATAGCCTGGTTCCCTGCGCCAAAGTTATCCCGCTAGACATGGACAACTTTTATTATCTACGAACTTGTTAGTCACCTCCCACGTTTACATTGTGAAATGGCTCGCGTTATACACCTTTTTAATGGACTATTATAAGGTTATATAAACTATGGACAATATTGAAACGCGTCTGCTCTCGTTGATGTTCAGGATTACTTGATGTCAGGACCGTGTTTTACTCTGGTATTTTATTAGAGCGTTTCATTTGGTCTACATAACAGTTACTGATAACATTCTTGAAAGGATAGTCTCTTTTCTATAAATTCTGTGTGGCCCATGGCGAATTGAGCACAGGGTGTTCCACGTTGATTCTACAGGGTTCAAGTCTTTCCTTTGATCGAGGAGCGATTGGGCTCGGACTAAATCAACCGCTGAAGAAACACGATGAACAAGGTAAACGTTTTTCGAGAAACATTTCTTTATTTTCCTTGTTTCGTTTTTTGTGTAATTGTTATCGTTAAATCATCTAAGCGGTGCTCCAAAGCTAAACGAAGGGCCCCGGCTTATTTGTGAGCGCAGTATTAGGTCAGACAAGTTACCGTTAGCTTTGGCTGAAAAATCAGGGAACGAGTGACAGAGACAGACTTAGACAGATAAATAGACAGACAGACAAAAAACATAGAATGACAGAGAAAGGCAGAAAATGTTTAAGATAGATACATAGAATAAGACAGTAAGAAAGCGATAGACAGTCAGAAAAAGACGGATGCAAGACAGACAGAGACATAATGACACAGACAGAGAGACACGTAGCTTTCCTACTGTATTAAATATTGACTTTAGTTTTTGCCGATCTTGTTTTCTTTCCTTTTCCCAGCATACACACTAAATTCGTTTGTGCTTTGATTGACATGTTGGCCAAGGAGATCACAATCCAATACCAAAATGTACGTATAAGCAAACTTTAGCCTTACACTTAAATAAATGGCCACGTAGCAGCTATTTTTAATCTCTAGTATTTGTAAAATATTCTGAGGAAAATTGGCAGTCAGCCAATCAAGTAATTTATAATTTTCGTTTAATTAGCAATCAGGTTGACAGACCGCAATTGTATTATGTAGTTATCCTAGTTATAACGTCAATCCTAATTCCTAACCTAACTATATTGTGGGCGCGGTGGTGTAGTGTTGGCGTCGTTGCCTTGACGCCTGAAGGTTCGCGGTTCGAATCCATCTCAAGTCGCCGCGTAGGGACCTTGGGCAAATCCTTCACTCGTAATTGCTCAGGACTTCGGCGTGAAACTCCGATGCAGAGTCCGCGCTGTATTCTGAAACGCCTCTGAGTAGGGAGCTTGAAGGGGCGCAATAACAAGTTCACATCCAAAACAAAACAAAACAAACTACCAACAGAACATATACATTGTTATACAGCATACAATGCAACGGCGCTAACAGCAGCCTACAAAGCACATAAATCAGTTAATAACATGATGATTACGACAAAGACTAGGTTACGATGATGACGACGACTATGATGATGAATGATGATAATGATAATGATGCAGGTGGCAATAATGACAACGACGACGTTGATGATGATATTGTTGTTGTATGCAGTATGCAGTATGTGGGATGAACTGATGAGAAGTAGTCGAAGTCGAACGAGTGGCAGTGAATCAAGAGATGATCTTAGCAACAAGAAGATGGTTCAGAATCTCGTTCAGGTCACTCATCTATTCACGCTTTTATTATAGTTCTCGTATCATATTAAATGCTTATATATGGTTCTGGAGAATCGTTTTTATGGTGTCTAAGCGTCAATCTACGCGTCTATGATGATTTTCGCATGGATGGATCCAGGTTTGACGAGGGCTTGTTACAACAGAGGCCGTTGCCCTCGAAATTTTTTGTGTGATTTTCGCATATCATATTCCATATTTATATAATAAACCGTTTGTTTATCGCTCTGCAATTTTTAACTCCAACCATTATTTTGTTTAAATTATTTTTTCAATCCGAAGAAAAAAATTCTAATATAATCTTAATAATATTATTATTGTTATTCATAAATTGTGACCTAATAATAACAATAACAATATAATAATGATAAATACCGTCGTCATCAATATCGTCGTCATCAATATCGTCATCATCATTATCCTCATCATTATCGTCATCAGAATCAACATCGCTATTATTACCACTATTATTGCTCTTATTATTATTTTTATTATTATTTATTATTATTATTATTACTTCTATTAAAATTGCACTTATGGTAAAAATATTATTATTGTTATTCTCTTTGTAATTATTTCAACACAGAGGTCTGAAGCAATAAAAACATTATTATTATTAACATTATTATAACTATTATGATTATAATCATTAACAACATGATTCACATTTGCTATTGATATTTTGGTTTTCAGATGTTTGAAAAGAAGGTCTGACCGTTTAACCTATTTTCAACCTTTTACCGCCATCTATCCAGCCAATATGACACTGCAGATGAAAAATATGCTTCGCAATCGGAACTTTTAATTATGTCTGGTTAACTGGAATTAAATAAATGACTGTCAGTTATTAACGTCAATTTATATTTTGTTGAATGAGAGTAAAATCTGTTAAAATTGTCTTAATAACGTCATCAATAATTATTAAATATTCTATAGGGAATGCTATGATACAATACAACCATTATTATTATTATTACTGCAGACTGCTGCTGTTGCTGCTGCTGCTGCTGCTGCTGCTGCTGCTGCTGCTGCTGCTGCTGCTGCTGCTGCTACTAATCAAAAATTATTGGTTTACGTTCCAATTGCATGCTCACTTAATTATGTTGTCAGAAGTCGAATTTTTGCAAGAAAAAAAAACACCAATGAACATACAATAATATTACAATTAACCATCTCGAAAAAACTGACAACATCGAATCGTTTAAAAATGGAATAATATTATAATATTATTAGGTAGGTAAACTATGTAGTTATTGATTTCATTCATCACAGACATTTATATAGCACCTCTTCAAGAATTTCTACTCACGACTCAACAACGGCTAAAGAGAAGAGTCTTAAGAGCAGAGTAGAACGTAGTCTCAAAGGCATTAGACGGTAGTTCCACAGGGAGTCCATTGCAGGTTGCAACGACAGAAAAGGCGCAGCGTAACAGAAGGCGCATCTCCAACGGGAGACTCCAATGCCAGGCAGTTGGACCTTAAACAGTGGTTAAAGTGGTCTGGGTGAGCAGTGGGAGCGCTGAATGTGAGCAGCGGGAACGCTGATGAAGAATTGCATTGAAATGCATGTGTTTTGGCGTTCCATCATGATGAGCAGTGGGAACGCAAACCAAGAATTTCGAGAGCAGTGGGAACGCCGTTCCCACCTACTTTAAACCCTGACCTTAAACTGAGAAAGCACGACGCTGACAGGTTGAGGTTTTCTACGCGCCAGAGACGAAAAACTTCCCGAGCGAAGGTCTCTATGAGCCGGGACAACATCATATTGATGCACAAGAAGCTGACCGCCGTTCTGTGTATGGCTGTTCATAGGAACGAACTTCTGAGTAGTCCTCTGGAATGAATGAACGAACGAACATGGATCCGAGTCGCGCGGTCGACTAAACACCTTTAAAATCTATAAAAACAAGGCTATATAAACAAATTAGAAACCGTATTCCGTTGTATAGCGTAACTAGGCAGGCTATCTGCGTTCTATTGTAGCGTTACCAAGTTTCCGGTAACTGAAATGAAAATGATAATTATGTTTAGACTGTGATTGCATTAAAACAAAATTATCACAAATCTGAACTCTGCAATTCAATCAAATCAAAGGAGTCGAATAATTTAAAAAAAATGAAACTGATTGTTTTTAATAATCTAAAAAAAATATCACATTGCGGCTTTCGTTCAATAATTTAATTTCAAGAATTAAAGAATTCAACTCAGAGGCGCTCCCAGTATACTCTCATCTGGTTTATAAGGTTTCTTTCCTCCTCCACCGAGACGGTTGCTGTGTAGTTACCAGAAACAAATGCTCCATTTTAGACACCTTTTAGACATTTCTGATGATGTTATATAAGGGTGGACCGCGAGATGAGCAGTTGACTATCAGTCACGTATACAGACAAGATCTCTTAGTCTCTGTTGCTCAGATCATGCACTAATCGTTGTGGCGCTAATTAAATGTGCAGTAATAGTGAAGAGTTAATATATTTATTTCAAGTATTTATATAGCGCCTCTTCAAGAAACCTACTCAGAGGCGCTCTCTGCGCTAACTAGCCGAAATGATGTTAAGTGTCATAACAACAAGAAAATTCCATCAATTAGCAAAATAAGTCACAGTGAGCCGGAAACAGTCATCAGTGGCGATCCCTCGCAGACACGTAGAATCATCCAACGGAATCCCGTCAACAGCTTTCAGATGGTGTGAATGTTCAGAGTCTCTGGTATAGGTTGCGTCAGTAGAGTAGAGCGGCGACAGATGACAGGGTTCGCAAACACGAAACGCTGACGAAACTGAAGCTCCTCGCTGGTAGAAGATGATGCGCGTGTCCGGCCAATCGTCGGGCACAAAGTTTGCACAGTAGAAGGCATTTGTCGCTTGTCGGTCGGTAGTTTTGAATGCCACCAGCGACAACATCCGATCGAGTTAACTCCACTGACCTGCGTGAACCGTCCTTCGGCGAGATGTAAACAGCAGACAACAGCGGTGAAGCTGTAAAAGCAATTAAGCGTAGAGTCAGTTTGCCATGGCAAACTCTAGCCTCATGCCAAAATCCCATAATCGCGACGCGAACGTTGACAATCGAAAACAAGAAGAGGTTTTGTAGGTTTTATTAATTATTATTAATCAGACATATTAATATTCTATGACTAAGGCGATCAGTGTATATGGGGGAAAAAGCAGGTTCTTTGGCCGCGCTTTCTCACAGTTGATTCAATCTTGTTCGCCGATGTTATATTATGTCTGAGATCATACCGAGAAATCATACCGAGAGACCCCCCTAATCAGATTATATACCCGAGCGGGGTGACGCCAGAGATGACGATTTGTTCTATGGGGCACAGTCAAAGGCTAGTTGCCCTTTTGAAGTCGGTCGTGTAGCCCCCTAGGTCAGTCGTTGCCGCCCTCGACGGTCAAAAAATGTTACCTGTGCCTTGATAACAGACCCGACCCTAATCATCTGGATATCCTCCCTGTCTTCATGGCCATTGGAGTAATCCCTATACAGCGGGCGTCGTTTGAAGAGATCAGCGTCGTGTTGTTAAGGGAACCGAAGATGACGAGATGTCGCGACTTGGCTAAAATTATGAAGGCGACTGCAACACAGGACCAGAAGCAAATGCTCCGTTTTAGACACCTTTTCGACGTTCTCTAATAATTCTATATAAGTGTGGAACGCATAATGTGCTGTTGAATTTTTTCCAACCTTTTAGTCACCTTCATCAGATTGCACCGGACAGTTTATTGCGGCGCTAATTAAATGTGTGATAACAGTGAAGAGTAGAATCATAGTAGAAGCAATTAAACGCCGAGTCAGTTGCATTTCAACGACATCGTTATACACAGCAACGGGTGAGGTATAAAGAATGAAAGAACGGCAGAAAGTCACGAGAGCCACTTAAGTCCAAATTTTCCCTACTCTCCTATAGTCACGCACTTAGCTTTGGTAACTATAGAATCTGCAACTATACAAGGAGTTTTACATGTGAAAGGAAACCATCTGGCTATGAGATAGAAAGGATCTAGTGCAATTTAAGCAACATTGTTTTACGTCGTTTTTTATTTCACAGCACTCATTGGAATTAGGACTCTAACACGTTTGATGGATGGATGGATCCGATTTGACCAGGGTCTATGACAACAGAGGCCGTTACCCTGGACAGAAATTTGCTCGGCATATTACAGCACTTAAGAGCAAGGTACTAGACCAATAACTTTTTGTCGAGGGAACGGCCTCTGTTGTCATAGACCCTCGTCAATAGAACGTTTGATTGTGTGCCCTTATCATATTTATTTTCAAGTGATCCAACAGAAAACAGGTGTTTAATCGCGAATTGAGCTTGTAGTCTGATTCTTAATATTAGTTTTTGGTTCACACGCTTTCGATTACGTTTGTCTCAGACTTTTTTAAACGACGACAAATATCGTTATATGTTGAAATGCTTCAACTCAAAGCACAAAAAGAACTGTAATACGACAAATAACTTGTTGTCGAGGGAACGGCCTCTGTTGTCATAGACCCTCGTCAAATCTCGGTCCATCTTTCCATCAGAGAATACATCTCTTAGTTAAAAGTCCATGCAGTAAAATGAAGTGGGAAACTAACGCCGAATATCTTGTTTACGAAGTATTGTCGTTGTACACAGCGGTAATCTTAGCACCTTTTTAACGCTGCCAACATAGGCTATATAATTATTTGGCGTTGGAAGGTATTCATTCTTTTGTAACTGATCGTTATAATCATGATAGGTGATGAAAACAATTCTGTTGGCCAACTCATGAAGAACTGAATTTTATTAGAAAGCACGGTGACTTAAGGATCCCGTTCACCAGCTATGCGACGGTGTAGAACCGTTGTGGTTCTGTGGTTGGTCCAAACAATCTCGAACGGTTTCCCTTGACTATGCGACACATCCCAAACTGTTTTCAGTTTCACAAACTGTAAACATTTTTTTCCTAGACCTGGGTCGATACTGCCTCTGAATAGGGACATTAAACAGGCTATATAAATTCCGATTGACTGATTGATTGTCAGGCTGATCAATCCATTGATCAATCGATTGATCGATTGATTGGTTGATTGATTGATTCATTCATTCATGCATTCATCGATAACAGTTCCCCTGGACAAAAACCACCCCGGGAAAACACCCTTTTGGGCAAAAACCTTCCGGACAATTCCTCCGCCATTGTAGGACAAAGCCCCCTGGTAGAACATATTGCGTGTAAGTGGTATTACAATAAAACGACTGTCCTAAGCACGCAAGTTGGATTGATGAAAAGTTTTCTGGATAGATAGAAGCTGGACTGATACACAGTAATTTTTACTTGAATGAAGCTGGATTGATGAAAATGTTCTTGTTTAAATTACCGCTGGAGTTATGTCAGTGATCATTACCAAATGATCCTTTACTATATGACTATCATTGCCATCATTGTAAAGGTGTTTAACACGCGAACTGTTATTAATCCAAGGCTGTAAAAATCAAAGACAGCCCTGGAAAATTGAAACTGTGAAGGAACGAACAGATTTGTTCCTCAGTTGTTACATTATATGGATCGAATAGAAGTTTTTAAGAATGCCTATAACTAAAGAAAAATGGCAACACGGCCTTAAATAAGGATTTTTCTAGTTTTATTATTTTTTTTGCAACATATCAACAACTGGCGTACCACTAGACTAAGTATGGTGCGAACCATCTTCTAAGAACTCCGCGTCATTTATTGGTTCCTCCTTCCCTTCTGCCCCTCCCTGGTGTTTTAAGCAAATTGAAATTGACTCATCTTTGAAAAAAAATGATTAATAAGAGAACTGGTCACCCCGGCTCACCCGGAAATTTTAAGGCAGTCTTCTTAAATTAATCTCTATGTATGAAGATTATGTGTATGTTTTTACTGATGGGTCTCAAGCAGATGAGCTTGTTGCTGCCGAATTCACAGTACCAGGTTTAAAAGAATTTTAGATATATCATTAAAAAATTATTAAGTTAAACTGATCCTTATAAATTGCTACGAAGATGTTTTACATCAGGACCACTCGTACTGAGAAAACAATGACTGAATCACAATTTATATAACATTGGTGGTATTCGTTAAAAAGGTGTTTAATATCATCATTTATCTTGTTGACGTACGAATTAATCTGTAATGAATATCAGAAGAGAAGTTCAAACTTATTATAGTAGTCTTCTCACAGCAACGCAATTGTATGTTTGCTGTTTTGACGTCACTCTGTGATGACAAATATCATTAGCGTTGCTCACATCGCTCATCCGACTCTCGAATGGCACAAAAGGTATTTCACTCAAGACTGAAGACATTGCCTTTTAATAAATCCTGATTCCTCCTCTTCTCCTCGTCAGTTCAACTCTAAACATCATCCAACTTAAGTTAGTCGTCTGTCGGATTTATTAGTTAATTCATATTGATTGATTAAGTGATTGGCTAATTGGTTGGTTGATTGATCGATTGATCGATCGATCGATTGATTGATTGATTGATTGATTGATTGATTGATTGATTGATCGATCGATTGATTGTTCTTCCTACAAGTAGATGCTGAGCTGTTGAGCCGCGATTTTCATGACAAACAGTTGCCATTAGATACGTGGATAGATGGCGTTGAGCCGGACATTTTCATTGCTCAGTTCAATTGGAATGATTATAACGACGATGTGTAGCAATAATTACCCTGCTATACGATAATTGCTTGGATATTGTGTTAAATGAGTTGTTTCTTTAAACACCTTCAAGAAGGTTTTTAATCTGCTATAAATGGACAAAAATAATAAGTTAGTATAGTGTAACGGTGTGTACCTTACAACAAAAGAAATAATTTTTCTTATTTTAGTACAGTAACTGTTCTTAATAGCGCGATTCTAGTTTTTCCATTAGTTTTTGTTTAGATGTGTTCCAGTAGCATAACTCCAAATGCGCAACTAGTCCATAACAAGCAGAGTTTTTCAGGATCGGTGTAGGAATATCGGTAGATTCGCATACCATTATTGCATTACCACAACCCCACCACAATCATCACCACCGTCATCACCCAAGCCCACCCATCAATTCACCCACCCAACACCAATACCACCAACACCAACAACGATTACCACCATTACCATCACCCAAACCCACCCGCACACCCAACCACTCACCCAACACCTTCAAATACCATCATCACAAACGGAAAGTCATTAGATAATTTATTTATTTATTTATTTATTTTACTGGCAATTTGATATAGCGCTCCTTCGAGGTTAACCACTCAGGAGCACTCCCAGTCCAACCCCGGTCGAATAAGACAGTCTTAAAAAGAGAAAGAAATGAAGCAGAAAGCCCAATAGGTATTTTAAATAAAAAAGCAATTTTACGAAGGACACTTACTAGTCATATTTTTTGATTCAGTCAGAGTCACTAAACAGCTACCAGCAACCATGGATAAATTCCGCCACTGTTTGTCACTCTAATTATGCCAGTCCAAAGCCTGTGTAAGAAAGGAGGGCGACTCTTGTGATCGTTCTTATCCTAGTGTCGTTCAACTGAGACAACTACCAGCCTGGAGAAAAGTCCTCTAATACCAATAAAATAACTCCATTTTTATAGACACCTCTTATACGTTCTTCCTTGCCCCTTATAAACACCAGTCGCCCCAAAGTCATTTACTAACTTCTTAAGTTGATAAGTTTAATTCAATAAAAAAAACAGATAGAATGCTGTAGATTCACATTAGCACGATTGATAGTATATGGCTGATTAAATTTATAATCAAGATAGTTGGCACATGTTTACGAATAACATTCTGGAGATAAAGTTTAACGAGTCTTTGTTGTGGATGATGAAATTGTCAGCTCTGTATATAAAGTTTTATAATGGATCTCGCTGTAGTGGAAAGAGGTTACGGAGGACATGAAGTTCGCTTCCCTGAAGAGCTTTGGAAACTATCTTTTCAGACTCTTGCTCTAAAGTTTCTGCTGTAAGTGTATGAAAGCGGGTTTTGTCCAATCCACTTGCCATGCAGGAAACGCATTCTAACAGGTTATGAAAGTCATTCACTTTCTTTGACGCATAATTTCGAGGCACTGTAGAAATAGGTAAGATATCGCTAAGTACTGACCACAAACCTCATAGTGCCAGTCCCAAGTCTGGGGTGCCCAGTCATCTTTTGACAATGCTCTGGGTATTTCTGCAGACAAGGAGGCGTTATGTTTGTTTTAGGCGTATTCTGTGTTAAAGGGCAGAAAAGTTACAGACGATATTCTAGGGTGGGGTGGTATCCATCCCCGTGGTTCCTTGGGTATATCGGGTGTAACTTTTGAACGGTAGGGGGCATCATCAAACATTTTAGCTCAAAATGTGTCCCAATGAAGCCTATACAGCTACCTATTTTTTCAAAATTTTATTCCAGACGGAACGCGTTTGATTTGCGAAAAACCTAGGGGGGTGGCAACCACCACCCCTCCTTGGTAGCCCAAGGGTTAAGTTGCACATTATTTCTACTTGACTGTCTGTCACGCAAAGGATGTTAGAACTTTTATTAGTTTTCAACTTCCTGTTGTACAGTGCACAACGAGCAGTATTATAAGAGACGAATAATATTGTTTTAAACGCGCACAAATTTATTTATTATTTTCAAGTTTAAAACAGGTGTTTAACGCATTACTATTTGCTGACCTCTGTAAACTTTATGCAGCTGCGATATAGATTTCTCATCTAATATCAATGCGATTCTTTTTATTAATTCGTTGTTTTGTTTTAGTTTTCCGATCATGGCATGTTGTTGGTCGTTTTGCACAGAGAAGATACCGACGCTTACACAGCTTCAACTCTGCCTAATGGTCTTCTACACGGCATTGCCCCGGAATTTTAGCACCAAGCTGAAAGAATGACCAAAATAACAATAGCTAAGTGTCAGACATAAAAAACGTGCCACACATAAAACACTAATAATAAAACACTAATTATTGGAGAGTTACTGGAAAAAACATGTACTGATGAAGTACATTAATGAAGATTTAAACGGCTGACATTAAACACCTTTTTAATGTATTTTTCTAATGTTATATAAATTACATTTCACATAAATAAATTGTTATCTGCTGAAAGATTTAGGCGTATTATTCCTATGTTATATAAACTACATTTCAGTTATATTTCTAGTTCTCAGCTGACATCATGCATCTGCGGCGCAATTGATAAGGGTCAGTTTACTTAATGTCAATGACGCATTATTTTGACAGTGCATACATGAGATTTTATTGGATCATGTTTCGTTTGGTCTGACTGGTGATATTCTTTTCTATAAGACCCCTAAGTTCTTCAAACGTTGTCGATCCTGAGCGTTGTGGTTCAACTCGTGAAGTGAAATAATTATTCGCACCACTCAACTTTTTCACCGTCCAACCATTCTCGATGAGAATGTCCTCTATTGTTTGGACTGTTATTGTTTTTAAATGTAGGCCTACTGATGAAGTACATTAATGGAGATTTAAACGGCTGACATTACACACCTTTTTAACGTATTCTTCTACCGTTATATAAATTGCATTTCAAATATATTTTTAGTTATCGGCTGACAGCTTTAGCGTATTTTTCCTATGTTATATACACTACATTAATTTCAGTTATATTTTTGGCTCTCCGCTGACATCATGCATCTACGGCGCAATTGATAAGGGTCAGTTTACTTAATGTCAATGACGCATTTGAGATTTTATTGGACCATGTTTAGTTTGGTCTGACTGGTGATATTCTTATCCACATGACCCTCCGTCTGTGTGACCCATGGTTAACATGAGAGATGGCTGACATGAATAATGTGGTTCAGCTCTTGGAGTAAAATAATCCGCACCACTCAACTTTTCACCGTCCAACCATTCTCTATGGTAATGTTCTCTAATGTTTTGAACACCCATCCGTCTGAGCACTAATTTCTTGGTCTTCCGATCACCATTCATTCTGCTTATTATGCTACCAAATAATGATCAAAGTTTTCTTTGAGTTATATTCTGTGTCATTTTCCCCCGGTGATATGTATCTGTCTGTGCAGTTGCATATCCGTTTAGTCAACCGAATAATTATATTCTGAACAGATTTGCAAAGGTTTTCATAATCGCCATTAAGAACAAAATAGGTAAGATTGTAACTGAAAAAGATTGAACTGTCGAGGTGCTCAATACAAGTACCTCTAATCAGTTCTCATGACTGAGGACACAAAAGGCATAACAGAGAAGAAAATGTTCGAGAGCAGCGACGACCAAAGGCTGACAGATAGGCACATAATTATCCGTATTTTCCAAAACCACCGTAAATGCTGTTATGCTATGTCATGTTAAAATACTCGACTTTACAGTCTTAATCATCATCGTGAACCCTTAGACACCTCTAAAACAGTTTAAACTAGAACTTGATAAATCTGGAAAACGCTTGGAGAATGATCCAATCTGGAAACCATTAACTATCGACTCATTGCCATTTTTACTAAGTTAGTCTGTGCGAAGCGATGTGGCTCAGCTATTGGATTGATATTCGGACCAAAGAAAAAAGGATGTCCCCGTAAAGAATGGATGGACGATATGGCATACATGTAACATGCATCGTCCTTCCATTCTTTTTAACCCTCGATCAAAATTTGTTTGGCATATTACAGCACTTCACTGTGCATTGCATCGTCTACAACTTATTATCAGCATTATTTCCACCTTTAAAAGAGCTGTGGCAGCAGGTCACTCTAAATTGTACATTTTATATGCTTACGTTCGTGAACTGTTACATGCATAGCATATTGTAATTTTTAACCTACTGCTGTACATTTGCATGTTTTTCTTTGTGTAATGCAAACGACGTGTGGCAAAGTACGTGCATTTTTATATATCATAAAGTACCTTTAGAACACAAGTGTATAACGTTCTACTATTTTGGTGACTGCGTTTTCATCCTTTCACGTTGACTATTATAGTTATTTGTACTTTTTCACTCTATTTTGCGATCATGGCTGTTGGCCGTTTTAGCTAGAAGACAGACCGACGTTTAGACAATGTTGTCGACAGGATTTTTTGGACAGTTCTTCTTCGTCTGTTGTGGCGCATTTTCTCCTTCTGTGGTTTGCGAGATTTACGATGACATTTGCGGTTTCCATGGAACTTGAATGCAAAATATTAATGAAAACTTAACCACTGCACGCACTTTGACAGTGCCAGACCCAAGCTTGTATAATTGGGGAGGGCGACACTAGTGATCTTTGAATCTTTGATATTACACAGATTCGCAAGCGTTGAGAAGCTCAGTCACTGCTTAGCACTCTGGCAATGCCAGTCCCAAGCATGTGTACAGGAGGAGGGGGACGCTTGAGATCTTTCTTTTATCACAGTTTCGTTGAACTTTAACCGAAACGTCTACTATACTGGAAGACGTCGACCATAGCAATGAAAGAACTCCATATTTTCTCGATACCTTTTATAAAGATATCTGTCGAATTATAAATAAGTGCCAAAACGAAGCCAATTTACTCGAGACGGCTAGTTGGTAATGAATTTCTCTTTAGAACGAGGTCAGATATCATCTTGTCGCGATTGCTTCCATTTCCTTTTCTCTTCTTGTCTACGATTAATAATTTTATTATTGGATCCGAAGATATCTTCATGACATTTGCTTGTTCTAGTTGTGTATCTTTATCCTTCTAACTTCTTTACTTCGGTGATTTCCGTGAAGTGATTTTTGCGATTTGTTGACTTAATAACAGAAAAATAAAAAAAATACTGTTCACACAGCCCTTTGAAGAAACTACGTCTGAAAATTTCACGCAACGAATGCAACGAAGTTTGTCACAATAGTACTATTTATAAACATCAACTAACTAAACCTCATTTCTCTTTTGTTCAGCTTTCTCTTTCTCCTCCTGTCTTATTTGTTCCGCCCTCGTCATCGTAAATTGCATCAACCCCTCCATGGACATCGGTGGTTTCTCAACTGTGGCTTTTTCTCAGCGCCACCAACAGCACTTTCCTCTTCAGCTTCTTTTTAAAACCAAGCATCTGCTAGAACTCTCAATAAATTTTCTCTGGACATCCTTTTGTCACCTCTTTTCTTCTAGACCGCTTTCAATTAATAGAAGACATCTTCTTAATATTTACTTGACTTTGTTCTGTAAGTTTCTCCATCTTACTTCTTTACTTCAGTGATTTCGATGTCGGGGAAGTGTTTGCGATTTGTGTGTTTTGTTGAATTAATACTAATAATAATAAAGAAAGAAATATACTAGTTCACACATTATATGTAATAAACCATATTGTAGTTGTAATAATATTTTTGCAATTATAATAAGTTGTTTTCGTAGATACATTCCGCCACTACTTGCTCTCTGATTGTGCCAGTCCCAAGCCTAATTAACGGGTGAGGGCGGCGCTGATGATCTTTGTGATTCCAGACTTTATTACTAAAGTTATTTGCTCTCAATCATTCAGCGCCATCGATTGATGCTTCACCGTTAGATTTCAGCGCTTAGTAAATGTCCAGTAATAGCAATAAACATGTATTAGTAAAAATAATAATTTCAGTGCCGTAATGTAGAGTCAGCGCTGTCGACTAAAACACCTTTAAAATAGATTTACACATCTTTATATATAATAGATCGATGATAAATCGGTGATATCGCTGAATCAACAATCAATTAATCCAACTTCATCAGCAACGGGGAGGTCTACAATTATAGAACTGGACAAACAACGGTATGCGGTACTATTAGACGGAGGGGCTGCATGGGCACATAGCTCGAATGCCAGGAGACTTGGACTCTATAGACAGGCACTACTGGCACTACTGGCGCATTATCCGTCTTCCTGTATATATAAAATTATATTTTTGATATATTGTTTATATATAGACGAAGCGCGGTCGAGTCAGGTCGATGTGATGCTGCAAGAGGGTTCCGAGCCTTTTCTGTTACGAAGAGTCAAGATACATCCATACAAACATATGAAGAACAAACTTTCGGAATTATAATATAAGATTTATATTTATATTGTTTATATATAGACGAGGCAGGGTCGGACCAGATAGATGTGATGCTGCGAGAGGGTTGTTTCACCCTTGGTCTTCAGCACGACAATATAAACGCCATTACATCCGCCTGTCTTGACCCCATTGATGGTCATCACCCTCTGCTCATCTACCCATTCCTCAACGATAGAAACCTCGAGAAATTCATACAACGATGCAAGATTTCAGACGTTGCATTTCAACAGGTATCAAAGCCAAAAAACGTTAAATACTAATACTGTATACGATATTACAGGTTAATGCGTCGTCCTGAACACCTTTAAAACGCTGTTAAGCAACGCTATATAGTATAGGCAACAGTACTTAAAACAGGTCTCAGACGTTGCGATTCAACAGGCAAGAGAACTTATAACGTTCTAACTGTCCAACGTTCTAGCACTATATATTAATATTCGTAAATGTGTTCGCCTTCAACGCACCTCTTTTAAGTGTATTTTCGACCCGTAAAATTGAACCGCCTCAAAGCCACTTGAGTCGATGACAGAAAAAATCTGTGTGGAAACTGAATTATGCTGAATAATGCTGTTTAATTTACATAACCACATTAGATTATTTTTGTCCATAATGTGAGTCATTGTCAGGTAGATCACTTTATTCTGTAAAATTTGTAATGCCAATGAGATTGCAAAGTTCCGCTTAACCACTCATTCGCATGTATTGTCCGACGAACGTTGACGTTATGCTGCCGTCATAGGATGACATGAAACTCTAGAATAAAAAAAATTATATGTCTAAAAGTCTAAAAGGGAACCTTAAACACCTCTGAAACGGTTTAACTTAAGCCTAATAAAAGTAGAGTACTTTTCATGCGCTTCGAGCTGATGTACTCCATTTTCAATAAGTTCTTCAAACGTTGTCGATCCTGAGCAATGTGACTCAACTCCTGGAGTGAAATAATCCGCATCACTCAACTTTTCACCGACCAACCATTCTCTACTGTACCAGGGTGCGGTTAAATAAAGTAATCCCCTACGGTTTTTAGTCCATATCTTTGCCAAACATACGAATTTTTAAATGAAACTTCACAGTATTAAAAGCAATTTATATCTACGTGCAATGTTGAAAAAAAATTCAAACAGAACAACATTTATATCACTTTTTGTGAGGCCACCCACCGTTTTTTGACGATTCAAAAACGAAACGCAATTTTTTTAAAGTTTTTTGCTAATATTATGGCCAGAAGTAAGAATTTCAAAATGAATCTTTACAGCTTTAAAGACATTTCATATTTACACATGATGGCCAGATTTCATCAAAATATTTTTAAAAAAAAAGTTATATCACTTTTAGTGAGGCCACCCACAGTTTTGACGATAAAAACACGTAACGCAACAAAAAGTAATAAAAACGTAGAGATGAATTGCCTTTAAGACTAAAGTTTCATTTAAAAATTTGTATGTTTGGCAAAGTTATGGGCTAAGAACCGTAGGAGATTACTTTATATTGCCGCACCCTGTATGGGAATGTTCTATGTTGTTTGGACCACCCATCCGTCTGAACACTAATTTCTTGATCTTCCGATCATCATTTATTCTGCTTACTATTATGTTATCAAATAATGATAACAGTTTTCTTTGAATTATCTTCTATTTAATTTTTCTCCTTGATATGAATCTGTCTGTGCAGTTGCATATCCGCTTTTTCAGTCGATTATGCTGAACAGAGCCGCAAAGGTTTTCTTAATCGTCATACAGTGTTCGTGAAATCTCTAACCTAATTTCCAAAATCATAACAATTTTCACTTTGATTTCCAATGAACGTTGTCATTAAAGAATGACACAAAATCTAAAAATATGAAAACATACCAAGGTCTAAATGGTAACCTAATGCCTTGATTTTTATCTTGATCAGAGCTACAACGGCAGCAGCGTACAAAAGACAGCTTGGTGGTGGATTCAAACACTCAGTGATTTTTCAAAATCTGTTTGAAATGTTGTATTCCAGTAAAATTTCTCGTTACAATTTCTTTCAATTACAACTTTTTCGCTGAAACTGTTGTCTGCCCTGTCGGTCAGATCCTGCAGCTGCTCTGGTGATTCCGCTGCAAAGCGGTCGTCTTAAACACCTTCAAAATGGTTCTAACCAACCTTATGTAAAAGAGGACCGCAACGTTAAATATTAATTCTTGTCGAAAACCAGGCTGTGTCCATGTAAGGATCTCATTGAGAGGCTCATCACTGCCTCCAAAATCAAATTAAAGAGTTCCGTTGAGAGAGTGTGATTAAAAAACTCGGGCGTTTAAACACCTTCAAAATGTTTGTAATTATATTTATATACATATACAAGAGGATATCAATTTTAATGATTGGTAAAGATCAAAAGAGTTCAAAGAAGGATAATTAACATTATACTTGCGCCCAAAACGGCGACAATGATCTTCGTTATAAAACTACTCTGTTGTCGTTACAATCAAACTGTAATTGCTTTAAATAGTTCTCTGAACGTGAATAAATAAACGGATTGTTGGATGATGGATGAATGGATGAATTAATGAATGAATGAATGAATGAATGAATGAATGAATGAATGAATGAATGAATGAATGAATGAATGAATGAATGAATGAATGGGTGGGTGGTTGGATAGATGGATGGATGGAGAGATGGACTGGTGGACGGGTGACTGTGTAGTATCACTAGCTTGTCAATTTTTCTCGTACCATTGTCTGTGGTTGGTCCAGCTTCAAGTGGGACTTTCCGATCGCATCACCGTGGCTCTTTCCATTGTCTTCTCAATACTTTTCAAAAAGTGACAAAAACACGATTGGATTAAGTCTCATCTCAAATAACTGTTGTCAAATGAACTTGGTAGTGCTTCACAACTTGTGATCAATGTGCCCATCACCAATGCCAAAACTTCTTTTGAGTCTCTTTGCAAAGTTCTTGATGGAGCTGTTGATTAATCTGACAGATTCCTTATTTACCAATTTTATTGTCATCTTGCTAAGTGAATTCTTAGTGACGCGCAGCTACTCTGGTACCCTGTCTATTTTTTAAATAGTAATAATAATGATCAGCTGGCATTATCGAGGCTATTTGATAGCCAATTATTTGAGATGAGAAAAAAATCGTGTTTTTGTTACTTTTTTGTTGCATTTCGTTTTTGAATCGTCAAAAAACGGTGGGTGACCTTCCTAAAAGTGGCATAGTTTTTGTTATGTTTGAAATATTTTGGCGGAATCTGACCACCATGTGCAGATATGAATTGTCTTTAAGCCTGTAAAATTTCATTTCGATATTCCTACTTTTGGCCAAGATATTGTCAAAAAACCTAGTTTTTTTAGGTTTGTTGCGCACCCTGTATTTGTAGATGTTGCGACTTTAACCAAAGTTTAACGTCGTCGTATGACATCAAAGGCCGTTGTCGACAATTTACAACTTATACAGTGAAGCAACAATGAATTCAAGACGTCCATGTTAACCATATAACGTTGTCATGACAATATCATTTCATAAAGCCTTAACATAATATTATTGCTCATTGTCTTATAGCGTTCATTGTTAAATAGCAAAATGGTTAACAGTTAATGACATTAACTATAAGCTTACAATTTATGCCAAATATTTTGCTTCGGCATATTCATTAACATGTTGCATTAATTGTCTCATGCAAGCAATTTCACAAACTTTTCTTGATTACTATTCTTAAAATAAATTTGATTCATACCTTCTTCAAACGCTGTGTCAGCGCAAGTGCGGTTTTTATTTATCATATATTACCTTAAAACAGGTGTATAACGTTTTACTATTTTGGTGACTGTTGTAAACCTTATGCAGGCACCACATGAATTTTTCTCATTTAGCATTAATAATTATTCTTACTTACTTACTTACTTACTTACTTTTCTTTGTATTTTTACAAACTTACCTTTTTTTGTTTGCTTTTGTTTATTTTGCCCAGAAGAGAGACCGTCGTTTAGACCATTTATGACGTCTCTAAGTTAGGGAACTTTCTGACGCCCATTGACCCTCCTGACGCCCATTTGATTCTATGACGCCCAAAAAATGGGTTTTAAGTGACTCCCAAGCAATCGCATCGTTTTTGGACCACGCTGTGTTTTAAACTGAATTGCATCAGAGTTATCTTTTCTTTTGTCCAGAGTTAGTCAGTTTCATCGTTGCCTACAGGACTTTTACGCTGCACTTGAACAGTTCTTCCTCGTCAGTTGTGGTGTGTTTTTTTCTCCGGGCTTTCTGTGGTTTGCGGATTTACAATGACATATTCTGCGGTTTGCATGGAAAGGAAACTTGTATGCAAAGAATAACTTCACAGTGCCAGTCCCAAACCTGTATAATGGGGGAGGGCGACACTGGACATCTTTGATATGACACAGATTCGCAAGCGTTTAGAAGCTCAGTCAATGTTTAGCATTCTGGCAATGCCAGTCCCAAGCATGTGTAAAGGAGGAGGGCGACTCTTGTGATCTTTCTTTTATCGCAGCTTCGTTAAACTTAAACCGAAACTACTGCTATCATGGAGAAAGATGCGGTAGAGACGTCAACAATAGCAATGAAATAACTCCATGTTTTTCGACACCTCTTTTAAGGATCTCATTTGGCGTATAAAAAAAGTGGCAAAACGAAGCCAATTTACTTGAAATGGCTAGCTGGGTATAAATTTGCTATCACGCATTGAAGCTCTTTAGAACGAGGTAAGATGTCATTTTGTATCTGTTGCTTCTATTTCTTTTTCTCTTCTTGTCTACGATTAATAATTTTGTTATTGGATTTGTTTGTTCTAGTTATGTAGATTTCTCCATCTTACTTCTTTACTTCAGTGATTTCCGTGAAGTGAATTTTGCGATTTGTTGACTCAATAATATAAAAATAAAAAATGCTGTTCTTTTGGCAGAGGACGACGCTGGTGATCGATTGTAGCACTTAATAAATGTCCAGTAATATTAGTAATGAACTGACGTATTAGTAAAAGCAATTAATTTCAGTTCCATTATGTAAAGTCCGCGTGGTCGACTTAAACACCTCTAAAATATAAATAAAATTTTGTATATAACAAAAAACCGCGATAAGTGTTCTGTGGAATTATCGGAAGTAAATATCTCTGACATAGCATTAAAAAAAACTTCCAGGCAACAGAGTTGAAAATGAAAATTATGTTTGAACTGTGATTTCAATTACAAGAAATTATCACAAGGTCTTAAATCTGCATTTCAATAGAATCAAAGGAATATAACATTGAGCAAAATGTGGAGCGCGGTGGTGTAGTATGTTCGTCGCCTTGCAGCCGAAGGATTGCAGGTTCGAATCCACCTCAAGTCGCCGCGTATGGACCTTGGGCAAGTCCTTCTCTCGCAATTGCTCCGATGCAGTGTCCGCGCTGTAGTCGGGAGCGCCTCTGAGTAGAAAGCTTGAATGGGTGCTATAACAAGTGCACATACAAACAAACAAACAAAAATTGAAACTTATTATTTACAAAAGTGAAATATCGCTTCACATTGCGGTTTCTATTCACTCATTTCGTGAATTTATATAGCGCCCTTGAAGAAACTACTCTGTTGCGCTCCCAGTCCACTCTCTGGTTTGTAATGTTTCTGTCCTCCTCCACTTTTGCGGTTACTATGTGTAAGACTATAAACAAACGCTGCACTTTTGACACCTTTTAGATGGTTTCAGATGATATTATATAAGAATGGAAAGTAGAATGTTCAGTTGAATGCCAAAAGTGAGTGCTTAATTCAAGGCACGTATTTAGTCATAGTCCGTTAGTTACCGTTGCTCAGAGCCTTCGCAGATCGATGCGGATAGACCAGAAGCACATGCTGCACTTTAGACACCTTTTAGATGTGCTCCAGTATTTCTTTTATAAGTGTTGAACGCAAAAGTATTGTTGAATTTCACTCTGGAACAACATTTAATGATCCCTTAGCTACCGTTGCTCACAGCCTGCACCGATCGATGCGTCAGTTTATTGCGGCGCTAAATAAATGTAAATAATAATGAAGAGTTAATATAAAAGTAGAAGTAATTAAACGTTGAGTCAGTTGCATTGCAACCGACATCATTATAGTCCATTATGTGCCAAAGTTTGCAAAATGGTGTTGGTTGAGTTTCTCACTTTCAATCAGTCAGTGGGTCACTGGACATGAAAAATCGCCGAGGTGCTTGTCTGCCATGACGTCACGAATGGCGTAATTGACAAATCCAACATGGCCGCCACCGGCCGTATTGGAAAATTCATCTTCCTTATTTCTTGCAGTATATGCACGTGTAATACCTCTAATGGCACTGATTCTGGTATGTAAAATTCATTTATGGCATTGTTTTTGTCATCAGGGGTCATCTAAAGGTTATGAGGTCATGGTCAAGATTATTTTGTCGCATCAATGATGTCAATTATAACTTGAATGAATGCAGCGTAGAAACAGGTGTTATAACTTTAATTGAACAAATTTAGATAGCTTATTATTCATGTTAAAAGTCAATGCTGCTTTATGTCATATTTCAGTGCATCAATAAAGACTGTCTTCAAAATATAACCACTAAGATTGTTTTGAATGTGTGCACGCAAGTTTGGACTTACTGCGCTGGTCGTTGCCTAGTTCCAGCGTTTAATGAACAAATCGTGATTTTCGTTATTTTTTTACATTATTATTTTTCTTACAACTTAGTCTTAACGGATCATTACCATCACAGGATACACTAGATGCAGTAGTTACCCACGATCTTAGATAATCTTATTATATAACCTAAAAGAGGTGTTTAACATAATTATAGCTAGTGTGGCAGAGTTGTATACGAAACGGCATTGGAGAAACGATCCAATAAGGTCTGAAGATGGCGAGAGTGATTTGGTTTGCTTCGTAATCGTATTGGTAATCGCAATCTCAAAATTTAAAAAGCGCCACTCGAAAGCCATGCGCGGGGGTACAAGCTTATTCACGAGCGCTGCGAAATTGTTTTAAAGTTGCATGAGACTGGCGAGACAGACAGACATACGATAAAGGATATGTCACAAGAGAAAGACAGGTACACAGACAGAGAGGCATGACCACAGACAGACAGAAAGACAGACAGACAGACATACGATAAAGGATATGTCACAAGAGAAAGACAGGCACACAGACAGAAAGGCATGACCACAGACAGACAGAGAGACATACAGACAGACATACGAGAGCAGACGTATCACAATGGAAATACAGACTGAGAGAAAGACTGAAGGTTTTGTAGTAAAAGGCAAGAAGAGAAAATGGAAACCTATGAGAGGGAGGTGCTTTATTTCTGCCACAATATTCAAGTCTATGTGTGCGTGGGTATAACACGTGTGTTTATTACTTCGTCACGTTTGAATTCTGATTAAACTGACTTAGATTTATCAATCATTAGATTTAAACAGATTCATGAATAGTGAATTCTTATTGCCATGTTGATGTCTAATACTGATCTTGTTTGTAGGCTACTTGTACCAGTGAATTTTGGATCAGCGATATTTGCAATAAAAGATTACATCTCTTCTGCGTCGCCGTTTTATATACATTTGGTTAACTACATTAAAAAGGTGTTTGGTTTTGATGCTGTTACTAACGAAGATGTTTAGTGTTGCCTCCGCATTTCGCCGAACTTTATAAATATGAGATAAACAATGCCTGTTAACAAATATTTTAATTCACAATTATTATTAATATGTTTTAAAAATGTATATGAAAAAATGATTTAAATGTTAGATGATAAATTTAAATTTAAGTTTAAAATTAAATGATAAATGATAATGATTTAAATGTCAGATGATAAATTTAAGTTTAAAATTAAATGATAAATGATAATGATTTAAATGCTGGATGATAAATTTAAGTTTAAAATTAAATGATAAATGATAATGATTAAACGGCTGACGTAGCTGTTCGACGAGCTGGGACCACTATTGCTCATAATACTATCCTTACTGTCATTGGATCTTTCTTATGGAATTCTCTTGCCTCCACTCTGCGAGAGACTCTACTTTCTGGATCACTATATACATCTCTCTCTGTCTCTCTGTCTCTGGCTCTCTCTTTGTCTCTCTGTCTCTGTCTCTATGCCTCTGGCTCTGTCTCTCTGTCTGTGTCTCTGTCTCTGTCTGTGTCTCCCTGTCTCTGTCTCTCTTTGTGTGTGTCTCTGTCTCTGTCTGTCTGTCTGTCTGTCATTTGGTTAACTTTTGTCTGTCTGTCTGTCTGTCTGTCTGTCTGTCTGTCTGTCTCTCTCTCTCTCTCTCTCTCTCTCTCTCTCTCTCTCTCTCTCTCTCTCTCTCTCTCTCTCTCTCTCTCTCTCTCTCTCTTAAGACCAATTTCTCTCTGAGAACGCTACTGAATGGTCTCGGTTGCGAGCGGCGCTACAGAATTTACAATTTACTAATTACACTACATTACAGGACGTTACAATACACGTAGGTTAGGCATCATCAACCTGCCAAACATTGCCGTCTCAAAAACCTATCAAAATAAAGTAACAAAAAGAGAAATTATGAGAAAATTACTTGTGTAAAAGCGAAGGGTGGAATACGTCGTCAAACACTAATAAATAACTGCACACCACTTTTATTTCTCAAATTCGTCTTACAAATAAGAGTCGACCAAAGCCAATTTAGTATGAAAGTGTTTTTTAAAATATAATATGTGGCGGATAATAAATATTTGAGGCACTTTGGAACGAGGTAAGATTTCCGTTATCTCATAACTCCAGTCCCAAGACTGGGGTACCGGTAACCTTTTGTCATTGCGCTGGGTATTATAGCAAACAAGGCAGCGTTATTTTTCGTACATGGCTTATTCTGCATTGCACTGTTCTATTGACCGCTATTAGCCCAATCCTAAATTGCCTATCTACTTATTTTTCCATTTTTAGTGCGCTCGAAGAAGCTCGCTACTCAGAGGCGCTCCTGACTACCGTGCGGACACTGCCTCGGAGTTTCGCACCGAAGCGCATGAGCAATAGCGAATGATGGGCTTGCTGAAGATCCCTACGCGGCGGCTTAACGTGGATTCGAGCCAGCAACCTTCCGGCCTCAAGGCACCGATCATATTTGTTTGTTCGTATTTGTATGTGCACTTGTTATAGCGTCCCTTCAAGCTCTCTCTACTCAGAGGCGCTCCCGAATGCAGAGCGGACACTGCATCGGAGTTTCACGTCGAAGCACTGAGCAATTGTGAGTGAAGGACTTGCCCAAGGTCCTTACGCGGCGAGGTGGATTCAAACCTCGAACCTTCCGGCTTCAAGGCAATGACGCCACCACTACACCACCGCGCCTCACAATATGTTTCTATCATTTACTTCTTCTGTAAGCTACTGTACGGCTGTCTGACTCTGATAAAGAATATTGCTACTTACGTACTTATTGTTCATCAATTACGGGTACAGCGGCGAGGCATACGAGAACTAAAACGGGTTCAGTGTTATAAACATTAAGAGAAAGGTTGTTATTTAGAGTTATTTTTATAGCTCTCCTACGAGGAGCAATGACATTACCTTCGTTGATCAGAGTAAGCGAGTATATTTTGAACGCAAGTCTGACGTCTGTGCATTAAAGACGCAATGCAAACTGTGATAATAGACAAACCATAGATTGAGTATTCGTGACTTTAGGGTTTAATATTCGTAAATATTCGTGAATATTAATATTTCTTAATATTCGTAAATATTCGTAAATATTCGTTAACGAATTAAGGTGAACGATCGAAACCGCAATGTTTCTCTTTATTAAGCAGTTTAAGCTTCTGTATGACATTGTCTCTACGACATTCACTCGCATCCAGGGCAAGGCTGAATTAACATTATGCAATGCGCTTAATAATGCTGAGATCGGGATAATTTTTACTTGTAATCTGGCACTATTATTCCTTGTGTTGGTATTTATATCTACTCATCCTGCTACACTGATATAAAATTACTTGATAAATTTGCAGTTAGGCCTACTGTTATAGGCAGTTAAAGTTTATTGCTAATTTTAGCATTCTATTTCTGCTACTTGCCAACTGCCATCGGTGCCTCTGCCTCTTTCAGTTGGGGAGGATGGCCAGAAGTCAGACAAGGCGACTAACATTAAGTATCGAATGTGGTATGAATGCTGCATGGTCACATTGGCCAGAGTCGCCAGATCCAGCAGATACCTTGAAGTTTTTTTACAATAAATCTATTAAAGTTATTGTCGCTTACTGATATAGGCCTATGCGCAGGCTAACTCAATTTCGTACAATTTATTCAGCAAAAGTTAAACAATTTAATTTTTCATAAATTACAAAATAAGAATTAAGAATAAAGAATTTCTTGAAAGAACATATTTTACGAATATAATATTCGTTGGAAGTTTTAATATTCGTTAATATTCGTGGATATTTGAAAATCTTAATATTCGTAATATGCGAATACTCAATCTATGAGACAAACCTCGTTTAAAAATTACTTCTTCTGATTAAATTGTGAACGCCTAAGCGATATAACATCAAAAATTTTATGTGAGCAGTTACGTGGAGATGTTATTGAAAATGCGCCATATAAATTCCCAATCTTACAGTTACTGTATGCAATCTCTGAGTCTCTGCCGATTATGACGTAACAATCTAACTGTTTAATTAAATGGAAATTTCATCAACGACCAAAACTTATGACGTAATAATAAAACTCTTTGAATAGAAATTACATCAATGACCAATATAATTATGACGTAATAATGGAACTCTTTAATAGACAAATAATTATTACGTCATTGATCACAATGGTATTATAAACAACTCCGTTGATTCGCTGTACGCCACCAAGCGGCCAGTGAGTAAGATCGCTGCATTTCGCTGTGCACTGTATAAAAGGAGATCGGAAAACACTTCCTGCGATTCACTGCAGACGGCTGCAGGAATACAAAAATTCTTCTGTTCAATAACTTACAATCGGTTTCTTGGAAGGGAGGCAAACCACCCACCGGTACGCCGGTGGGATGCCTTTGTTATATTTAAAAATACCTTTATATCTAGATTTAGCTTAGTTTAAACTCCGCGAGTTGTTGAACTGCTTCACCTCTCGTTTGGCCTTCCGCTATCGTGAGTCTTTTCTGTCGTCTTCAAAAGTTGGCTGGTAATAGCATAAAACCTATGTTATTAAATTAAGCCATAATAATTCATGACGTAACCAATTATTATTATTTTATAGTAATAATTAGTTACTAGATATACAGTTTGTCTGTATATCTGCGTCAAGGACAGCCACAACAAAATTCGAGCCATCCTGTGCTAAGCATGTTATTAAAGGCATAGCTATAGATTAAAGTTTCAGAATATATCAGTTTAAAGCTTGAACTTGCAAACCCGTATGGTTTGGTAGTTCGAGATTTGTTAAAATTAGGTAGGATCAGAGGCCTGCAAGGTCCATTATCACGACTACACACAAAGAAAGCGTGTTAGATACGCACTGAAAGCTGCCGTTTGGCAATGACAATGCTGTCTGTTGACAAAAACACAACTAACGCTCATCCAAGTCCCAATGACTGTTCGCAAAAAAAGCAAGACTTCACTCCATTTAGGATAAGCTTAGTTAGAGAACTTTCGCCTGTCTTTTCACTTTGAATAATCTTTCAATTCTTGAAATAAAACCTGTCTTTTAGAAAGAAATCGAAATGACAGCGAGAAAAATAATAGAAAGTATGCAAAACTATAAAAAAAAATAATTAATAAATAAATAAGTAACTGGTGGTTTAATAATAACAATTTAAAAATAGCCTAATGAAATAACATTCAGAATGCATAGTAATAATAATGATAAGTATAATTAAGTAATTAAGTATAATTAATACCAATGACAATGGTGATGATAATAGTCACTATTATTATCATCATTGTTATTGGTATTGTTGTGAATGGGGTCCATTGAAGACAATTCTGCTTTATAGTAACTATTCATGTTGTAGTCCTTTGGGTATCATGTTTACGTCAGCACGATTTTAAAAATAATAACATTTATATAGTCCTCGACCAAAAACGACTAAGATTCGGCTATAATAATAGACTTGAATTATTTAGTAAACAGATCAATTGGCCGAAAGTAGTCGAGAGTTACATAATTATGATCATGGTTACACTTTCTGCGCGGAATAATAGATAATAAGACGATTTTTATTGAGCCGAGGCCGAAGGAATTGTATGGGTTCGCAATATTAATGACAGTCATAGGATTGCTTAGAAGTGGTGTTAAATCTAGATTTCCCTTAGGGAATAAAGTCCCCCTTCAGCAATGACATTTCTTCCTCAGAGTCGATGTTCACATGTATATGTGTATACCCAGCTTCCTCACACCGTTAACTTCGTTCATCCAACAGATTTGACATTTCTTCATCACAGTCGTTTCTAAGATCCGTATCCAATTTTCAAGAATTCTTTGAATCGTACGACACCATGCTAGCAAGAACTTTTAAGATATTTTTAGGAGGAATGACTTTCCATGAAGCATAGGCCTACATACATACATACATACATACATACATACATACATACATACATACATACATACATACATACATACATACATACATACATACATACATACATACATACATACATACATACATACATACATACATACATACAAACATACATTATGCAAAATCAAGCGTTTTCCGTGTTGGGTCTTGTGGTCTGGAATGAACTCGCACTGTTTCCTTGGGTTCTTACTGAAGCTTTTTTATTCATTTCGAAACTGTGCTGTTTGCCGTGTCAGAGTCTGGAGCGCATCTGAGAAATTCCTGCAAGAGGCGCTTTAGAAATTCTTGATTGAATGAAAGAAACAGAATAAACACCTTTCTTACGCGTGCACGCGTAATTGTTATACGCAGAACTTAATTAAAAATTGCATTAATCCAATTGCTGGTACCCTCTCAACTGTGTACACCAGATATTACCATGAGTTTATTGTATGAAAATAGTTTACATAAACACCTTTATTACGCAAACAATAGTGCCTTAAAGGAGTTCAACGTCTCACATTTATAGTACCTTGCTCTTAAGTGCTGTAATATGCCGAGCAAATTACTGTCCAGGGTAAAGGCCTCTGTTGTCATAGACCCTGGTCAAATCGGATCCACTCCACATTTATAGCAAAAATACTCATTGTAGGCATATACAGGAGCATTTAAGCATTTAAAAAGCGACTTCAGTAGCTATAGGGTGAACTATTCAGAAGGTAGCATTAGTAGCAGTTACTGCAGCAGTGAATTCATTTTAGCTAGCGCTACTGCCTCGTAACAAAGATCATCAGCGTCCTCCTACATCTATATTGAGACTGGCACTTCAAGGGTTGCGAGCAATGGTGGAGTTTGTGATGGATGGATGGATGGATGGATGAATGGATGGATGGATGGATCTATCGCAAAGGCATAAGGGCTATATAAATGTAATGGTTAAATAGAAGGCAGAAGCGAGGGAGATGTGGTGGCAGTGATGATGATGGCGGAGGATAGAGGATAAGGAAGCAACACAAAGAAATAAGTAAGAGTTGAGTCAGAGGAGCGCTGACCAGACGCTGCAGCTTAGAGCAGATTCAGCACAGGCAGGTAGGCAGGTAAGCGGTAGACGGGGGCAGGCAGAACTGACCAGGAAGAGTTTGTAGTTGCCATGTAAGGAAAAGAGGGCGAGTGTTTGGAGGAAGAGAACAGTCGGAAGAGGCTGAAGGAACGCTCGCTGGCCTAGAGGGCGAGGACTCCGGAATAAGGTTTAACTAGGGATGAGAAAGGACGCGGAGTTAGACAGTCGGGAGGAGTCAGAGGAGAAGGTTGGTCGTGAGAGGAGGAAGAAGGAACGGAGGAGACGCCAGAAACATCGGCAAGAAGGAAAAGAGCAAGAGAAGGAAGAAACCATAATAGAGGGAAGTTTTAGTAATCTATTATTATTATTATTATTAATCTAAATTAACAGACTAACAATTATTCTTATAATTTAATATTCGAATGTTTATCGTGAGTGCTTCCATGTGTCTAGTTCACCCAATGTAATTGCTAAATAATTATTATCCGTTGTATTTTATAATAAACTTATTAATATTTTGTAATCAGTTTCATATTTAATAAATCACCTTAGTGATATATGGTAGAGAACCTAACGATCCCGTCTTCTCACTAGCCAAGCAATAACCAAATTTTTTTTACTAACAATGGAACACTAACATTTACTATACATTTTTGAAACCGTTCCTAGAATCTAACATCTTAACATCGCGCAGCTGTTGTACGTTATCAACGCGCAGCCGTAGTCTTCACGCGTAGACCTAGCCGCTGAGTCATCGACTATAGTCTGACCGCTGCATGTTATAATTTGCCAGTCAATTGCTTGTGCGCTATTTTTACATGATGCGTTACTAACTTCTTAAATCCTTTGCTTTATATATTTTTTGAGATCTGCATGATAGAGATGATGTTATAAGTGCAGCATGAATTAACACTAAACGCACGCATTTCGTTTTATCACAACCATAATCATTTCTCGCACACATTTATTAAACGCTGCTATTTTCATTACTAGGCTAGCGGTTAGTCAGACAAGAGAAATCTAACGATGCATAAATTTTACCATTGATTTTCAAGCCGAGTTAGCCAGCCTTACAGCGCGCATATAATTATAATTTATCATTTTACTGTGCTCGCAGTCAATATTAGTTAAGCGATCAGAAGTTAATTAATGCATTCAGCATTTTTGTTATTTTGTACACGAGCATTTCTTCAGGTCACATATTAAGAAGCTCGAAAATTATGTATGTTATTGTTTGCAAGCGATTTTTATTCGAGGGTTCGAGAGTATTGCGTCAATAAATACTTAAATCACGCAGTAAATACGAGCATAGCAGCCATTGGCTAGGAGATATTGACATGAGAGTCTGGTAGGAGGCATATAATAGCATACGCTGGATTCACCAGCGCCACCAAGCGTTGGATGAGGGAATTATAAGCATTGTGCGAACAGCGTGTAGCCACATACTATATGTGGTGTAGCCTTCAGTTTTCGCTAGAGGGCGTTTACTGTGCAGTGTATAGCATTAATTTATGACGTATGCAAGAAGTCTTCTGAGAATTAAAACTCCTGGCTTTATTTTGCCGGATGCACAGGAACATCGCCATTTTTTTCCCCTTGCACGAAGAAGTCACGTTTTGTAGAATTTTATATTAATATGAAATGTTTCCAAGCGTTAATTTAGAATATTCCAAGCGCAGAGGCATCGTCCCCGATAAACAGGAGACAAAGACGAACAACGCAGAAAGAGGTTACGACGGGTTGGTAGGACGATTCAACGTTCGAATCACGGTCGTTCAAGTCAAAGCACACCACGAGGATCAACCAAGATCCAAAAATCAGCGACGTGTGTAAGAAAATTCAGGTTTATTATTCATTATAGAAATCCTTTGACGGAAAAATAACATGTAAAGTATCAATCGATGACGAGTATTTAAGACTATAGAGTTTATGAGTGATTTATAAACACGAGATTTTTACAGTGACTGCACAGTCCGAAATCATTGATTAGAGGATTATGGTGATGTGAGTGCGGAGAGAGATTAGACAGTATTCAGAGATAACACGTAGGAATCGGCCAAGATTCATGACAGGTGTTATATACCAACAGAGAATTATTGAATGTTTTCATTGCAGGCCTAGATTTTTTTTAATTGAACAGTTTATCAGGCATTTATTCAGCGCAGACTGATTAATTTTTACAAGAGAGTGCAGTGTTTTCAAGAATTTTACATCTTATTCATTCGTTTGTGATTTTTAAGAGCAACTTGAGAAGTAGTTTGATCTATTGAGTTTCTGAGGAGAATATTTGAACATGTGCAGTACACAAGGTCATGCAGATTTAGGAGGCAATGCTTTGTTTTTACCAAATGCCTTTTCAGGTACTTCAACAGATGATGCGAGACATTTTGTTTATGCATTTAAACTATGGAATGGTTTCCACGGTTTGTCAAACGAAAAGGCTAAAAATGCTTTTGAATTATTATTAGAAGGACCTGCAAAAACATGGATAAAAGCACTAGAGCCAAATAAGATTGATAATCACAATCAATTGATTGAACTGTTTCTTAAACGCTTTACCAGTCACGAGAGAATCTGGAAAGAAGCCGCTAATCTATTTCAATGTAAACAAAGTCGACATCAAAATGCACAGGACTTCATTTCTGAAATTCTAGTGAAAGCTAATCATTTATGTCTGGACGACAGAACCATTTTTGACGTTGTGATGCACGGATTGATTCCAGAAACACGTAGTCATGTAATACAGGCAGAAGCTAAAAATTTAACAGAATTAAGCGAACATGCTTTATGCTTTGAAAGGGCTCGTGACCCGAATGAAAGTGAAAATTCAGAACTATGTTTGAAAATGATTGAAGAATGCAAAAATCAATTGAGAAACATTACATCTAGTATTGATAATGCAGGTGACCATAAGGATGGCACAAATTTTGAAACCATGCAGGAATTTTCACCGGAAATTGAAGCATTATCAAATACGTTTCAAAATGAATGGCAAAATGAATGGCAAAATGATTACAGAAATTACGAGTCAAATGTTTGTGAAGCTTATCAAGACACGTTCCATACTAATGTCTTGCAACATGACCAAAGGTCAGGACCAAAAGTTCGGACAAAACGTAAACATAAATCTAAAAGGAAAGATTATTTTTCAATGTCAAAAGTCAATTCCAAAGCTTTCGCTCCCAAGTTCAACGCACCAAATCAATTTCATTCGACAAAATATTCTAAAATGACAAATTCTAAAAGGAACGATGATATTTCACGATGCAATAGATGTGCTCGTTGGCATGATGCACATTTTTGTCCGGCAATTGGGGCGACCTGCACAAAATGTAAACAACGAAATCATTTCGCACGAGCATGTAGAACATGCAAATTGTCAAATCAAAATGGACCAAAGCTTCTTTCACAGGTTATCGGTGATAAGAAACAATGTCACAGGAGTCTGAAAGAACATAGACAAGGCATGGCTTCTCACAGACGCTATGGCAGGTCTACACATGTTGATAGCCCAATGCTAAATCAACGTACAGGTACACATTACCCAGGCACAAAACTGGTTATGAATAGTGTTGGAACCATTTCTGTTTTTGTTTTTAACAAGCATTCTTATGCTCAGTTAGCAAGTGAAGAGGAGTTTTCAGCCATTTCAGCTAAGTTTTTGAACGATTTACCTTCTCATACGAGACTTGACACAAATGTGAAGCAGAATTTTTGTAATGCAAATGGAGAAAGAATGAATGTTATTGGAGAAGTCAATCTTCCAATTAATTTGAATGGTCTCAAAGTGAATTTTAAATTCAAGGTCACATCCAACCTGAGTCACAATATAGTGTTGGCAAATGATTTTTTGTCATTTTCTAATGCCATGGTCAACTATGCAAATCATACGGTGTCTTTTTATGATGAGTTGGTTACTTTAAGCTTAGTTTGTCGAGATGATCAGGTCCAGGAGTCTGTTTTATGGTTACCAGCCCGTGTTAAAGTGCCGCCACGTTCTGTTTTATTAAGTCCAGTAAATGTACCTCATAGATTTATCAACAAAGATGTGATCATACAGCCACTGATAGCTACTCCGAAGCAAGAATATCTAATTGCCAGCATTCTTGTTCATCCTAACACAAAGTCTTCTGTTGTGCATATAATGAATCCTACGTTTGCCGAGATTGAAATTCCAGAATACACTCCGATAGCATCAGTTGTCGAAGCAGATTCAAAGTCAATACCTACAGATACAACTACGTCATCAGACCGGAGTGCAAACACTTCACCTCTGGATCCTGCAGCAAGGGAGGCCATGTTGAAAGACTTAGGCATTCAGATAGATGAACAACATCTCACGAAGGAACAAGCGGAACAACTCTCCATCCTCATCTGCCGCAACAGGACAGTATTCGCAAAAGATTTATCGGAGATACCAGGTACAGACTTAATATCACATACTATTCCTACTTTTGGAATTCCCAAAAGGCAGCGACCTTTCAGGCATAGTCCAGCCGCAAGAGCCGAAATATCACGTCAGGTACAGGAAATGCTTCGAGATGGAATTGTGGAGGAAAGTTTTTCTTTGTGGTCGTCGCCGGTGTTATTAGTTTCTAAGAAACCAGGCCAAAGTCCGAGATTCTGCTGTGACTATAGATCTCTTAATGCGCAAACGATTCCTTTGAACTACCCGCTTCCTACGTTAAACCATGTTCTCGACACTATGGCAGAAAATCACCCGTCATTTTTCTCTGCATTGGATATGCGATCGGGTTACTGGCAAATTAAACTAGATCCCGCGACTAAAGAATGCACCACTTTCATCACGCATGAGGGGACCTTCTGCTTTAATCGTCTTCCATTTGGTGTTCGAAACGCGTCTCAGACTTATCAACACTTGATGCAGTCAGTTTTTAAGGGTGAATTGTACACATTTTGCTTGGTGTACATCGACGATATTCTCGTGTTCTCCAACTCTTTTGACGAGCATATAGAACATTTACAGGTGGTGTTTGACAGACTATTGGAGGCCAAGCTAAGATTGCACCCAGCCAAATGTTCCCTATGTAAGAGTCACGTGACTTTCCTCGGACATACACTATCATCTCAAGGTTTGGCAGTCGACGAATCTAAAGTGGCTAAAATCAAGTCATTTGAGAAGCCGCAGAATGTAACACAGTTGAAGCAGTTTCTCGGTCTTTCTAATTATTATCGTCGATTTGTGAAGGGGTATTCTAAGATAGCAGCGCCTCTAAATGAATTGTTGAGGAAAGATGTCAAGTATATATTTACCGATTCTTGTGCAGCTTCGTTCGAGACTCTGAAAGCCGCACTGATGAAAACACCGATTTTAGCATTTCCAGACATGAATAAACCATTCATTGTGACTACGGACGCCTCAAGTTCAGCTCTGGGATATATACTGAGTCAGTTGAACTCGGAAGGAAAAGAAGTACCGTTAGAATTTAGTGGACGCGCATTAAGACCAGCAGAAAGAAATTATACAGTCTGCGAAGTGGAAGCCCTCGCTGTGGTAGAAAGTATACGCTTGTGGCATACGTATCTGATTTCTAAACCGTTTGACATATATAGTGACCACCTGAATTTACAATGGCTGCAGAAAATAAAAAGTAGTTCCATGAATCGACTTGCCCGTTGGTCGATCCTATTGCAAAATTATACGTACACTGTACATTACAAACCGGGTAAAATCAATCAGGCAGCAGACACGCTATCCCGGATGAGTCATCCAGAACCTCCAGCACTTGATCCTAATGACGAATTTCTAAACGACGACATATTTGTGGCATCAATGCAAAATGACGAGACATCAGGAACAACAGAGGTGACATTTGAGTATTTTGAGACTACACAGACAATCGCTCCTGTGGTACAGAATGACGTACATGTTCTCTCAGTAGAATCTAATTCTAATGTGGCAGACTTTTCTGTTTTTGACAGTATTGACTTAGCTGCAGCTCAAAGACTTTGCAAGGAGTTGAAGCCTATGATAGATTACTTGGAATCTGAGACATTACCTGACGACACGGGGGAAGCTTGAAAGCTCATTGTACAAGCTGAACAGTATAGCTTAACAGGGGGTTTGTTGTATCATCATTATCAGCCGAGATCTAAAAACATTGCGAAAATAAAGCCTTTGATTTGTCAACTGGTTATACCAAGCTCATTACGTCAACAAGTACTGCAGTCATGTCACGAGGACTTGGCTCATCCAGGTCACGAGAGATGTTATTTATTCATGAGACAAAGATTCTTCTGGAGAAATATGTACAATGACTCATTAAGTTACATTGCTTCGTGTACTATTTGTCAGCAGTCAAAGAGACCAATTCATCCAACGAAAGCACCTCTTCATCCGCTTCCCATTGAAGACATATTTGGACGATGGAGTATGGATTTTGCTTGTGACTTGCCTGTAACGTCAGCAGGGAACCGTCACATTCTTTTGTTGATAGAGACTACAACGAAATGGCCGGAGATGTTTGCTCTACCGAATCAGAAAGCAGAGACAGTCGCTGAGGTACTCGTAAATAACATATTTTGTAGATTTGGCCCCCCGAATTCTTTGTTATCCGATCGTGGGCAAAACTTCATGTCAACGCTGGTATCTGAGGTTTGCAAGAGATTTAACGTCAAACGTACTCTAACTTCCAGTTATCACCCCCAGACGAATAGCCAGGCTGAACGCTATTTCTCGTCTCTGTGGCAGTCATTACGAACCTACTGCACGAATCAAACAGACTGGGAAAAATATCTACCTTCAATCCTGTACGCACATAGAGCTACACCGTCAGCATCCAGCACGCAGAAATTTTCGGGGTATGGTACAACGCGGGCACGGTATAGACTTTACGCGGACGCGTTTGAGGACCTCCCATTCTCTTTTGCATCCTTAGCTGGACACCTTTGTTTATGATAATTCGGAACTTAATCTAGGATTGCGGCCGGATACACCAAAACAAAAACTGGTTCAGTACTTTGTTCTTAAGTGCTGTAATATGCCGAGCAAATTTTGCGATTGCAATATGACCGCACTGGGAAGAAAATGTTCTAGTTGCGTCTCTGGGAGGGAGGAAGGCTTGGGGCTTCAGCCCCCCCAAACCTGAAATCCTGGCGCCGCCACTGGCTGCCAAAGCTTTAACTTTTGATGAAAAGAATCCGGCGAAGGCAGGTCATCATGATAGTAATGAAGTATACCATCAGCAGTGAGTGCGTCGATGTTTGAAACATTAGATGGAATGAGACTTAGACCACGAATTGCTTGTTTTGTAAGATCTCCAAATCGTAGGCTAAACTGCTGAAGTAGACTGTCCAGAAATGGAAGATAAATGTTTAGTCTGAGAACATTTGCTGCAGGTTTAGGGGGGGCGTACGCTGGCTCCGCCCCCTCTAAATCCGCGCCTGTAGTGTGTAGTTATAATATTATCGTTCTCTTCATATGGCGCCATATAAAAATAGCCTTTCACAGTTTGAGTCTCCTGCATGTCGAACCATATCGTCCGCCACCCGGTGCGGTATTCCATTCACCATTCCAAATCGAGCCAATCTCATCGAACGAAGGCGGTTTCTTCGATGAAACCGATAATCGATCGCTGCAGGTGAGACGTATTTCTTTGATCTTAATCGCTTCGAACAGCTGTGGTTCACGAAGTACGTTGCGTACCTGGATTGCATTTGCATGCCTCGATTCAGTACTGCTGTTGAAGAGCAATGGACAGGTGTAGCTATACATGCATATGAACGAACCTGGGAAGATGGGGGGAGGATATGTACAGGTCAATGGGCGAAATACGATTAATAGTGCTTCGTTGGTTATAATATTTGTATATAATTATGTATATATGTATATATATATATATATATATATCTAGCATTTATTTAAATATATATAACGACCCGCATTGTGAGGCAGCCATTTTGGTGATGACAATAGTTTATTGTGTAGAGCCGGAAAATAAGTGCCTGGACGCCCCTTGCCTTTCCAAACGAAGTGCCTGGACGCTGACCAACAAGTTTGTTTGTTTGTTTGCGCACTTGTTATAGCGCCCCTTCTCACTCTCTCTTCTACTCAGAGGCGCTCCCGAATGCAGAGCGGACACTGCATCGGAGTTTCGCGCCGAAGCGCTGAGCAATTGTGAGTGAAGGACTTGCCCAAGGTCCATAATAAGTGTATGGACGCCGTCCATGACCGTCCCGACACACTTTATGTCCTGAGTTAGAAGAGGTTTTTTAAACAAGCTCCCCAACTATAGTCACTTAATCAGGTTCGAAAGCTTCGTGCATTTCTCTAAAATATAATCAATAAATTATGGGGTTTACAACTCAATTACTGGCATGACGCAGGTCGGACTTCATTTCAGTTTAATGACGTTGACTCTTATATTAAGTTTAGCGTTCTTTAAAACGGTGTGAAAATATGTAACTAGTAAATTGCCCTTCCAACATCTCGTACGGAGTTTTGTGTACAAGCCGACCATATAGAAGACTGCACTAAGAACGGATGGATGGATGGACGGATGGATGGATGGTTGGATGGATGGATGGATTGATGATTTGATGGTTTGAAGGATGGATAGATGGATGGATGAATGGATGAATGGATGGATGGACAGTCTTTATGAAGACCTGTTGTACTTCGGTCTTCGAATCGCTTTTTGTCTCCATTGTTCCAACGTAGATCTGGCCAAACGAACCTAATATACGTCATAAGACTTTCATTCTTAGATGTAATCGACACAATATTGATCCGAGATGTTATCATCATCATCGTCGTCGTCAGAGTCATCCATCTTCTTCGTCTATTCCTTTCCACATCTCACACAAACATCTTCTCTCCTTATTTATATATATATATATATATATATATATATATATATACATACATCTATTTACACATACATATATATAAATTTATATTTGTATGCATATACATATTTCATTCATACATTCGGACATTAAATATAGCTCTCCTTCAAGAAAGTAACAGTTAAATCTTCTCCTACAACTCTTAATTTTGCAGGCTCCTTATAACCTATTTGTATCACCGTGGGAACGACACTTCAGTGATGTTTGGTGTCAATAAAGTTTTTTATTTGAAGATTTGAAATATTAATATAATTTTTTCTTGTTACGTTTTCCAATCCTTTTTCAGAGTCGAAGTAACTTGCAATAATAATAGATGTGAGTGACTAGCTACCTCTATAACAATAATTTAGTTGCTATAAAAGCATGCGCTTGCTACCAGTACGAAATGATTTATCTTGAATTGCTTAGTTCTTCAACGACCCACAACATTTGCTGAAACACTCAATAGTCCCTGCGGTTATTATTAAGTAAGTCAAGTATAAGTATGTGAAACCGAAGGATATCATTGAGGGATTTCAGTTTGGTGTTGGCGCCTAGCCGAACTTTTCATTAAGTCTCAAAGCTAAATGCAATTAAACTGAATAATATCATAACGGATGGCTTTGAAATTGTTCACTATTTACGGAGCTGACAAGGTTAATCGCATGTAAATTTAGAAACCTTTTTAATCGGTATAATTCAACAATAATAAAAAAAGCTCATTCGGTCAACAGTGTGCGTGTAAATCATCCCCATGTGACGAAAATGTTAAGGGATAAAAAGTATTCTCGTCAGAGGAGTGAGTTCACTTTGGCAGTGTGTCAAAAATTGCTATGATCATTGTGATAAGGCAATTATTTCGACGATAATCATCATCACTTCATCGTGATATATTTTGTCGTTCCTCGCATTCGATTAATATAGCAACTATCTATACCATCTAGAAGGTTTGTTTGTATGTGCACTTGTTATAGCGCCCTTCAAGCTCTCGCTACTCAGAGGCGCTCCCGAATGCAGAGCGGACACTGCATCGGAGTTTCACGCCGAAGCGCTGAGCAATTGTGAGTGAAGGACTTGCCCAAGGTCCTTACGCGGCAAGGTGGATTCGAACCTCGAACCTTCCGGCTTCAAGGCAACGACGCCACCACTACACCACCGCGCCCCACAAGGTGTTTAAGATAACCGCACTTTTCATTCGTATAAAGTTCCCCACCATTTTTATTCATCAAAGAAAGTATCAACATAAGAAGTATGTATTTTTGATTAGAGACTACTGGCCAAAAACATTTCGTTAAATGTATGAATTTTAGGGGTGATTTATTTATTACCAAAAGTTGAGCTCTGCTATATACATAAAATTAATTCTTTTTTGCTCTCGAAAAATTTGTTTGGCATGATACAGCTCTTCTATATAATTTTCGTGGATGGATGGATCCAGATTTGACGAGGGACTTTGACAACAGAGGCCGTGCCCCTCGATGAAAATTTATCTGGCATATTACAGCACTCTTCACTTGTCACTTAGTAGCATAACTGTTTTCATCACTATTTTACTTATGACTCTCTGCAAGCGGTGCAATGACATCCTTCGAGCATCCCTATTTATATAAATTATATTAAAAATTTAAAAAGGTGTTTAATTTGCTGCTGTATATGGCGACACTGTTTCGTGAACAAGATGTTCGGCGTTTCCCACTTCATTGGATTGAAACTACAGCATAATAATTTGAATGTAAGATGGTGAATGACTTTTGTATAAATGCTGGTCACGTGTCAATGAGATGGTCATCCATATCCTACGTCGCTTTGTCTGTATGTGCACTTGTTAAAACGCCCCTTCAAGCTCACTACTCAGAGGCGCTCCCGACTGCAGAGCGGACACTGCATCGGAGTTTCACATCAAAGCGCTGAGTAATTGCGAGTGAAGGACTTTCCAAAGGTCCTTGCGCGGCGACTTGAACTGGATTCGAACCTCCAATCTTCCGGCTGCAAGGCAACGAACATGCCCGCTACACCACCGCGTCCGCTATATTACTCACAAATTTAAGGACAACTTTGAAAGGCTGTTGACGTCTTTGAAGTCTTTAAGATCATTTTAAATCTTTAGTTCAGTCAACTTTCACTTATCTTTGTCATCCCGTTTCATTTGTTTCCCTTGTCATCTTTTATCATTAAAATATATTTTAATATACAGGGTGGTCAAGCATATAAATTACGATCCAACTTTGCATTGATTTATCTTATTTATTTATTTGTTCATACTTTTTGCGTCAAATTAAAGATAAGGACACACCAGTTTCTCGTAAATTTTATAAAAATCGCAAAGTTATAACAAACTTATTCTACAAAAAGAGGTGTTCATAATCATCCGTTATTATGCTGGTTTTTTGAACTGATAAATAATAATAATGTATTCCTCCTCTGAAATAATCCGGTTGACAGACCTAGCCAACTTGTTCAATCAGCCGCTAGACATCATGGCGCGATTTTGGTTAGGGTCGAAATCAGCGACTATAAATTAAAGATCTGATGTTCGGATTTCGGTTATATGGTAGAGACGAAAGTTCACAAAGATTTACATGTACACGTTATGTAGTAATCCCAGTTGAGCATGAAACTTAACTACTAAGAGCATGAAACTTAGCTACTAACTGAGCAGACAGCCTGCAATGCATGGCTATAACAGAAGCCTACAAAGCATGTCCGTCCAACAGGGGCTCGAACTCACTACCTCTCGCACTCTACACCAGCGTGTTATCCAATGCG
>OX457049.1:44141119-44158619 GCA_949752735.1 Lumbricus terrestris
TGACATTAAAGCAGGGCAATATTAATAGGATAGTCACCAAGAAGACCTACGGGAACACAGTCACGGCAACGAATTCTAATCCAAAGTTGATGCTCGGTATGTTTCAACGTTATGTATGCATATCGCATGTGTGTGTGTGTGTGCGTTTGTGTGTGTGTTTGTGTGCGTGTGTGTGCGTGTGTTTGCGTGAATGTTTATGTTCGACCTGTATCCCATTATTATTCTTTATCGATCTCTTGTTATTTTAATACCTGTACTGGACCGCTTTGTTTACCATTATCGGTGAGTTCAATGTTCCTGTCATCAACCCCCACACATCTCTCTCTCTCTCTCTCTCTCTCTCTCTCTTTCTCTTTCTCGTTCTCTCTCTCTCTGTCTCTCTGTCTCTTTGTCTCTCTGTCTCTCTGTCTGTCTGTCTCTCTTTCTCTCTCTCTCTCTCTCTCTCTCTCTCTCTCTCTCTGTCTCTCTCTGTCTCTCTCTCTGTCTCTCTCTCTGTATGTGTGTGTGTTTGTCTGTCTGTCTCTCTCTCTCTCTCTGTCTCTTGCTCGTTATATATCTGTCTCTCTGTGTGCATGTATGTCTCCACCACTCTTTCTAGTTTGTCTGTCAGTCAGTCAGTCTCTATCTCTCTCCGTCCGTCTATCTCTGTCTCTGTCTGTCTCTGTATGTATGTCTGTCTGTCTGTCTGTCTCCGCGTCTCCTACTCAAAGATAGCAACCAGTTAATCAGGCCATCAGTATGTCCCTTTCCCTCCCTACTCTCCCTCCTCCGCCTCTTCTTCCTCCTCCTCCTCTCTCTCTCTCCTCCCACCTCTCCCTTCGTCGTTACCTGAAATCATGTCAAGTGAGACGAGATTCGAGACAGAGTTCATTGAAAGACTTTCTTCTTAAGACTAAGTAATCCAATGAGTTTACGACCCATCGTACGATGCAAACGCAAACCCTGGACGACAGTGATTAAGCTCTAGGAGGCGCCAAAATGATTGTGGCAAATAGGGGTATATGCACTATATGGTAAATGGCATTAAATTTTAATGCATAATAAAGTAGGTATGTGCGATTTCTGCTTGTGTATTATTGTTTTGTTTTTTTAAATTACAGTGATTATCAGGGCTGTACACGAGAGTATACTCGGACATACAGCGTGTAGGCTACTCACTTACAAAAAATTGGCATCGTGTATTTAGTTGCGTAAACGAGGGTAGGCCTACTTTATTATTTGTTTTATTATATTTATTTTTTCTGCATTTCTGTAGTGACCCTCCAGGCTCACTACTCAGAGGCGCTCCCGACTGCGCCTCTGAGTAGTTTCCTGAAGAGGCGCTATATAAATTCTAATAATGGATGAATGAATGAATGCAGCGTGGAAACTGCATCGGAGTTTCACGCCGAAGCGCTGAGCATTACTGTGAGTGAAGGGCTTGTCATAGATCCCGATGAGGCGACTTGAGGTGGATTTGAGCCTGCAAGCCTCCGGCTGCAAGGTCCCGAACATAACCACTACACCACCGCGCTACACATTGCATATAATTATATTCAATTGATTCGTGTACATATCTGTATAATTATGTAGCGCGACGGACGGGAAGCTTGCATTGTTTTTAACCTACTCTATACACCATTGAGGCCACGGATTTGTTCTTTTGGTTCCTCGAGCTCGCACTTCTACCAGACAGCGCCGAGCCTTCTCTAATGTGTGTCACGCGCCACCTGGAATGGCCTGTAAGCTAACCTTGCGACTTATGCCTAGTCTAAATTCACCTGCCTTTGTAAGTCGCTAAAATCCTACCTTTTTAATTGCGGCTGGACTGGGAGCGCCTCTCAGTAGATTTCCTGAAGAGGCGCTATATAAATTATCGAAACGAATGAACGAATGAATGAATTCCATGAGGTCAAGAGATGACGCGTGATCCATTGGATGGACAATCTTCAATTAGAATAATAGTCTCCCGCTTTGACTCAAAATGCTAATATTTTCTTTTCACTTGAAACTCAACCGGAAATGATTTCATTGTTGTTTTCTTTATTTCTTTATTTATCCATTTCTATAGCGCCTCTTAAAGCTCCCTACGCAGAGGCGCTCCCGACTACAGAGCGGACACTGCATATCGGAGTTTCACGCCAAAGCGCCCAAGTAATTGCGAGTAAAGGACTTGCTCAAGGTCCCTACACAGCGACTTCAAGTGGATTCGAACCTCGAACCTTTCGGCAAGACTTTTTTAACGTGCAGTTGTACCCAAATTGTGCAGTTCTAAATGGATTTGTGCAGTTGTAAATGCACTTCTGTGTATTTAAAGCTATTTTATATAGGTCATTGCCATCCGATTGGAAGTAATTTGCCATGGATGATGGGAAAGGAAAGAAGGAACAGTGCAGTTCTAAAAATTCCTTAAAAGCAGCCCTGCCTTCCGGCTTCAAGGTAACGACGCCATGACTACACCACCGTGTCCCACAAAACAACAGCCGTGTTTTCGTTACGTAATATATTTTTAAAAGTAATTATTATTGTGTTGCTATTCAACCAAACCAGACAAATTTTATAAGTAAATGCATCGTCTATTTTTATATATTTATTTACTAACATTTAAAAGGTGTTTAAGAGCAATATCAGTGTCACAGCCTCGACGCCCTTGAGTTGAATCCAAGCAACATGGAGAAGTTAATGAAGGTGGCGAGACACAAAAACAGAGAGGCGGGATGAGCGAGGTAGTCTGTTTTTTTGTTTGTTTGGACGCAGCATTTAGAACAGATTGAAGAAAGGAGATGCGAACTTTTTGACGGCCAAACAATGGCGTGTAAAATACGGATAGTACCAATGTAGTATTTTAAAGAATTTTCATATCTTATCTTGTTATGTTTTTGTATGCTTTCATCCAGTGACATACGAGCATGTGTGTATGTGTGTATGTGTGCATTTTTGCTTCACGACACAATATCAAATACCTTCTTGGCGAGGTAGCAAAACTAATGCAGAAATTGCTCCCTTTCTCAGACATAAGACAATTTATTTGGCCACGCTGAGGTTGGGAGCGCCTCTTAGTAACACCATTGAAGAGGCGCTGTATAAATGGTGTGGCGATGCTTCTCAGGCTGGGCAGCGGGCACCCTATTATCTGTGTGAGCTTTGCCTGTGACACGAAACGGAGTATCCGCCCTGAAAGCTATCCGGGGGGATGAATTAATCTATCCCCCCGGATGGAATTAACCGGTCTATACTATCCGGGGGGATAAACCAGTCTAACCCCTTTTTTGAAAAATGCGCATAATAAAAAAATGTATGCTGTAATCAAAATTTAAAGTGACTCTAACTGCTTTAAATGTCCTAAGCAATGCTCAGATAAAGGCAACTCGAATTTATTTAGGGACTCTGAGTGTCCTTAAGTGTTTTAAATGTTTTAAGTGTTCTAAAAACAGGGTAAAACAAATTGTCTAGTAGGAATAAACATACCTGTTAGTGTCATTGTTCAAAACAAAGCAGTTGAAAATCAATTTGCAGAACAAAATACACGTGGAAGCGGTTTCTTCGACTTTTTTTAATTTGGGGGGATACAATTAATACGGGGGATACTCTATTTCGTGACACCTGCCCCTTTTCACTTGCATAGGCCGCCGCGCACTGCGCTCTGCTGTCCATGGTAACTTAATGATTACTTTCACTCGCTCTGCAACAACGCAGAGGCGTTCATTCTCTGTGGGGTTGGTCCAACAACCTGGAATGGACTTCCATTGACTATGCGACACCTCCCAAACTGTTCTCAATTTCGCAAACTGTTGAAGATTTTTTCCCGCTTGACCTCGGCCGGGAGCGCCTCTGAGTAGGTACCTTGAAGGGGCGCTATATAAATTACGATTGATTGATTGAATGATAAATGCACTTAATGAATGAATGAATGAATATTTCTAATTAAAGTAAGTTCGTGGATCTTAGCAGCTAAGCTTCGAAATACATCTGTGTAAATCGTTCAATTGGTGATGCCAGACCAAATTAATCTGAATGAAGGAGGAGGGCGACTTAACTGCACGCATTGTTTCAAATGTGTCGCACGTCGGTTGTTAAACAGAAAATTATTGAACATGGACGAGATAACTGAATTTTATACACCTCTTTTTAATGTTTTTTATCACGTATAAATAAGCTTTCACATTGTGCGTTATTAAATGATGACACTATTAACACACCTTTTCACGATTTACAATTCTCTTATAATAGTATGAGCATAAACCTAATTTACATTTCCAAACTGCATCTATTCTAGCTTGTTACATATTTAACGACACTGCAATATCAGAGATGATTAGTGTCGCCCTCCTCCTTTATCCAGGCTTGGGACTGACACTGGCAGGGACCAGTGGCGGAGTTAGGAATGTTGCGTCATTTATATGATGAGGACTGTTCAAAAAGATAATAATAATAATATCTTTATAAAAGCAATAGCAATAACAATAATATCAACAACAACAGCAACTGCAGCAATATAAACAACAACATAATTCTCCATACGATATATTCAATCCTCAAGTCCAAAACCCAGCTTTTAAAGGCGTCTCCAAAACCCACCCTCGGCAGTTCCTTTCTGCACTATCCCTCCGACCCCCTTCCTACCGACGCCCAGCTTGCTACTCACGCTCGCAAGTAACCTGGACAGATAAAAATCTAATGACAGGCCTAAGCGTATTCGCGTATAGATCGAGCTAGAGCTACAGAGTGCGCCTATTATACTACTACTTAGACAGGTGCGTGCGTGAGTGAGAGCAGGCAGTCAATGATTTGCACACACACGCACACACACGCTCACACACACACACACACACACAGATTATTTTTATGAGTGCGTATTTATACCGTTTAATGAGTCGCGCTGTTTGGTCATTACTGTGATTTTCCCGGGCAAGTTTCGGCGCCCTTTTGTCAATGTTTCCGTCGGATTGGGACTAGTGAAACCGCGGTAGAAACGGTGGGATTGTATGTGAAACGCGGCGGTGTGTAGGAGCTGAAACGGTGTGTTCGGTTATGACGGAGAGAAGTTTTGGTGGACGGTGAGGTGGTTTCTCGAATTGTGAAACGTTTTGTTTTGGAGACGAATGTTTGAAACGGTGAAGTTTTCGTGACTGAAACGGAGGTGAAACGACGCTGAAACACGAGGTGAGGTCTCTCTCTGTGTGTTTGGTTGAATGTGGGTCGGTTTGTCTATGTGCACCACTCTCTGTGCCTCTGTATTTGTCTACCTATGTCTTTCTCTATCTGCATGTCTGTGTCCCTCTGTCTCCGTCTGTGTATGTCTCTGTCTCTCTGTCTTTCTCTCTGTTTCTATCTTTCTCTCTCTGTCCCTGTCCCTGTCGCTGTTTCTCTGTCCCTGTCTCTGTCTCTCTGTATCTGTGTCTCTCTGTGTCTCTGTCTCTCTGTCTCTATACTTCTGTCTCTCTGTCTCTGTATCTCTGTCTTTTTGTCTCTGTCCCTGTCTTTGTCTCTCTGTATGTCTCTCTCTGTCTCTCTGTCGCTCTGTCTCTCTGTCTCTTGCTATGTGTATTGCGTAATGCCGTGAGTTTTCGAAACTGTCATGCTAATAATATTTGAATACTATGCTATGCTCGGATGTTCTATGACTCTGCCTGATAAAGTGCATCGGTTACCATGGTGTCCATTTTGATTCTAAGGATTGCCACCATAGGCGTTAGTGTGCATCCTAGATCCCAATTGTATCCGTATTACTTACTGAATATCACCGAGTAGGGAACCATGCTATTAAAAATTAGGATCCAGCGGGCCAACAGTAAGAACTGTGTGTTTAGATATCCTAATTGTATGTTCAGCGATCCTAATTGTTTGCTTAGAGAATCTAAAGTTTACCATGTTATGCTCAGAGAATATAAAGTTTACCATATTATGCTCAGAGAATATAAAGTTTACCATGGTATGCTTAGAGAATCTAAAGTTTACCATGGTATGTTCTAGAGAATCTAAAGTTTACCATGGTATGCTCAGAGAGCCTAAAGGTTGTTGTGGTAGGCCTATTATACTGAGATAGTTTGAATTTTACTATGCAATGCACAGAGCGCAAATGGTCGCCCCGGTATGATCAGATGTCCTTAGATTGTCAAGATATGCTCGGTGCTCACGTTGCCTACAGATTCACGTGGTACATGTATGCCTGGAGAGCCTTAGGGTTGCCGTGTTATGCTCACAGATTACAAAGGTTGTCATGGATCCTATACGTTTAAAATTGTATTAATGGGAGAACGCAGAGACTGATGTGGTCAGAGATCCTATAGGTTATGACTTTATGATCAGGAATCCAATCAAGGTTATAACCATGGCATTCCAAGACTTTGTCAGGCAATGATTATTTATGAGTTGTCAGAACGTCCTCGGTGATATTTCAGATGTTGCATTGATCTGTCTGGGAGACCCCAGATGTTTCCAAACTATGCCTATTATGGTCGTAGAGGTCACATGGTATTCTTACAGTTTCCCACAACGCAAAACGTCACGCATGGCGTTCAAAAGGTCACTACAGTATAGGAAACCTTATCTTAGAAGATTCTCAGAGTACAATAATCACGTTACCTGATGTTCCCAAGGTCTCCCAGGGTTGTGCTGGGTGGTGGGGGTTGTAGCGAGATTCCCAGGGTCCTTTGCAGCATGATTCACACTTCGAATGCAGTGATCGGCGTGACGACATTTACCCGCTTGTGTCGAGAGGGGTGAGAAGGTAGAAGGGGTGTTTGGCTGTCGATACAAAGGGTCAATTGTTGCAGTCTTAACCTTTGGGCGTGGGAGGGTTGTTCGGGGTTAATTTAAGGAAGTGTGAGATCTTTTGGAACCTGGACGAAATTCCTGCTTGCAGTGTTGTTTAGTGGTGGTGGTATCTGTAGTTTGACGTCACTGTGTGGTAACAAAGACCATGCATTAGCGACGCCCTCCTCCTTTATCTAAGCTTAGGAATGGCACTGGCAGAGCGCAACCGGTGTCGGAGTTAGTTGTTTTGTGTCCAGTTAAGACTAGCCTAGTTTAGATTTGCAGCCAAAAACTGTTGTCGCCGTAATTACCAATATTCATTTTTTATTTAACAAAAGTTTAACGTCGTCGTATGACATCAAAGGCCGTTGACGACAACTAATATTCATTGGCTGATGGTTTTCTCTTATAAAGATAGTAACATCTTTTTAAAAGGTGTCTAAGATTGGAGACCAGTTAAGGGAGTCTTTAATGGAACAAGTATTTTGTTCCTTTCTCTGTCTCCGCATGTCTACCTGTGTCTCTCGGTCTCTGTGTATGTGTGCATGTCTGTATCTCTGTCTTTGTCTGTTTGTTTCTAAATATCTCTGTATCCGCATTTCTGAGTCTCTTACTGTGTATCTGTGTCTGTCTGTCTCTTTATAAATTAGTACGCGTGTATTTGTGTGTGTATATAAATTACATGTACGTCTAACTCTGTCTTGCTGTTTGACTGTCCTTCTGTCCGCCTGAATATCCTACCCGTCTCTGTCTGTCTGTCTCTGTCTATTTCTATGTTTGTCCGTCTATCTGTCTGTTTGTTTATGTCTCTCTACCCTTATTCAACCCCTCCTCGTCCTTCCCTGAGAGCGATGGGTGGGGGTAGCCATGGGTCGCGTGCCCTCTTCACAATCGCCGCCCTTCAACCCTTTGCGTGACTCGTAAAATCGCCGAAATACGTCGACAAAACCGTTTCACCCGTCGCGAGAGAGATCGTCTCTCCCCATCGCGAGGGCTTTTCAGCGCACCTGTCTTAGTCATAACGGTGGTGCGAAGGGTTGCGCAAAAATGAGGGTTGCTTCTTTTATACACCCCTTTCTCAGCGGACACAATAGAGGGAGATGCTAATCAGCTTTCGTATGACAGCCTTTTATAAATCTGTATTTTGGGAGAAAGTAAAATGCGGTGCTGTGTAAAGCTTGGAATAAAGAGGAGACCTTTTTTGTTAAAAGAGGTGTCTTAATATCCTCTGGTTAATCCGAGTGATTATAATGAAATATTGGTGATAACGATATTTTGCGGTTGGTACCGAAGACAGGTAGGATATTCAGGCGTCCTAGGCCGCATCCATTCGAACTTACCAATAAAAACAATAAAAATTTCATAACACGGATGCTGTATAAAAACGTTTTCTAGACTTTATTTGCTGCTCCTCTGTGCTTGTTAACTGCCGCGTTATGTCGACTGGTTTTTCAATAAAACGAATATTATTATTGTTTCACTTGCACTATTATAGACGAGCTCATATTAAATAGATTGATGTTATCTAGCTTGAGTTCCTGGTTGGAGTAGGTAAAACTTTGGCAGGCACCCTGCCTAAAAACACCGGAACTAGAACACACCTCTTTTAAGATTTTATAATTTAATATAAAAGATCCCCGCTTACAATTTTTCCTAAGATCGTTATTACCATGACTCAATCGTTCGGTATGTTACCTTATAACTTGAATGCTGCTTTCTGATTGGTCGGTCAATGAGTCATAGGGTGTGAGCGAAAAACTCGGGTCAACTGTTACCCTTGAAAGGGGCGGATGAGTCAACTAAAATTCGAATAACAGGTTTCAATAGAGGCGCGGTGGAGGGGGGGACGAGAGGGTTAAAATGCGAAGCCCTGGATGTTTTGCGCACATTGCTGTCGGTACCCCTTTTCAACGCTTTGTAAACAGCGTCGCATGACTTAGATGACCCTCGCCAATACCCCATAGTGAGGTTGTAAACACCTGTGCACGAATAAAATATTGGTAGGGCCTACATATACTGATTTATGCCCACATTCGTTCATTCTATGGATTTATGTAGCGTCATTACCGGAAATTCACTTAGGAGCGCTCCTGACCCATTCACTGTAAATGAGAACCGATGTTACATACTGCAGGTCCAGTCATCATAATATATTATAGAATGGCGAAAGTTGAAGAAGATCGTAACCAAATTAGCATCCATTTAGAAAAGTCTCGACTTTAATAGAAATAATATAATATTAAAAAGAGGTGTCTAATGTGTGCAGTGTCAATTCTTGTATAACTACCACTACTAGGGCTGCCAACCTTTGATTGTGCAATTCCGGGACATCAGCTATTAGCATTTTACACTGCCGACCGTTGAAATCGTCTAACCTAATGCAGCAAGCGTTGTGCCAGACCACTTTATGATCTACGATCGACTTTATAAAAGTGTTACTTAATTGCAGATAGATTTGCCAAATGGCAAGTAGTCTAATTAATTATTTAAGAGTAGAGTCAACTTTCTTCATGAAGACATCATTTTATATCCCAGTAACCGAGGCCTACCAGCAGGGTGAGAATTGCCGGGGGTTGGGGGGTTTCAACACCCCAGTCTTTCTTGGAGCCCCATGTTAAAGTATGGTTTTCACATCAAAATTCCATGTGGATCATAGTCCACACCCCCCCAGTTATTTTTCCACAATTATCACACTGCCTACCAGAGTAGCCCTGCAGACGTTTGAGCCCAGCAGAACGGAAGTTCATAGGAAGCCTCAATTGGCCCACACAATTATTCGTCATGCATTCGGTTAACATGTATAATTATTACGCCATTTGTTAATCTAATTATCAGGCCTGCGACCGGAGAGCAGAACTATTCTAATCTGAATCGCAAAATTAAACTTCTGAGTTTTAATCAGTTACAGAACACTCAGCACAAGTAAAGCTATAGAAATTATCACATGTCATGTCAAAATTCATATTTAATATGAATTTTACCTGAGCACCATGTGTCTATTATATTATAAATTTTATTAAGTAAATTCACTTTTAAAAACGACTTCAGCCCAGCATTATCCAACGTTCAATTTTCAGCCAATGACGTTAATTAGGTCAAATAGAGCACAGAACGCAAAATTAATCGTTCAACTTTTTCAGCCGAGGATACAAAATAACAAGAACATATTGAGAAATGGATCTCTCATCAAATTCCGGGACAATTTGGTGTCATCCTGGATACTGCACACATTAGACACCTCTTTTACAATTTATTTTTTCTATTAAAGTCGAGACTTCGACAACGAATCAGTTTTCTCTCTCTACCCGTCAAGCTTCGCCATCTAATCACAAACCACTTTATGAAGATCCATAAAATACACAGAAATACAATTACGAACCGATTTTGGTGCCAGACCAAAGATCCGGACACAGAAGGAGGTCGACGTCGTCAGTCAACTTTGTTAGCAATTGCACGTGCGCTTCGGCATATAACTCCGATGCAGTGTCCGCTGTAGTCAAGAACGCCTCTGAGTAGACACATTGAAGGGGCGCTATAATAGTAAGTGAAAGAAATATGTAACTAAATAAAAATAAAATGAGTAAAATTTAATGTAGTCGCTAAAATTATTGCTATTAATGAAATATAAATTATCGCTTCACGCGCAGTTCGTAGTTTGTGTGCACTTTTTATAGCTTCTGAAGCAGCGCTATAACAAATGCACAAGCGTACATACATAATATTATAAGGAGGCGAAGGCGAAGAAGATCCTGGAATTATTCATGTTTGCAAGTACAACTCTTATAAAAATAAATAAAAATCTTAAAAGAGGTGTCTAAAGTGACATGATAAAAAATTAACGGTAATTTGTATACTTTGTTTGTATGTGCCCTTGTTATAGCGCCCCTTCAAGCTCCCTACTCAAAGGCTCTCCTGACTACAGAGCGGAAACTGCATCGGAGTTATATGCCGAAACGCTGAGCAATTGCGAGTGACGGACTTGCCCAAGGTCCCTACGCGGCGACTTGAGGTAGATTCGAACATGCAACCCTCAGGCTGCAAGGCAACGAACATACTCACTACACCGCCAGGCCTCACATACAAAATCCAACGATAAAACTTTATAAATAGGTTTATGTGTTCGAAGCTGTGCTGCCATAGTTCATTGTGTTCATTTCTTTTGGACGTTTAGATCAATGCCTCTGTTATTCGTATGACAAATCTGGGGACACGCTTGATAAACAATAGATGACTCGTGAAGATTTCACAGGCTCCTTAATTATAATTATGTCACCGTGGGTTGGACTGGGTGCGCCTATGAGTCGCGTTTCTGAAAGGGTCGCTGTTTACATACGACGTTATTGAAATGAACGAGTGAATGAACGAAATGTGGGGCTGTCCAGCAATAAATTTTTTTTTAACGAGTTGCAGTATATATAGTATATATATGCAATAAAATACTATTTATAAGGGTGTTTATGGTTGCAAATACTGGTTATATTATTCACGATTTAGCGACGCTACGTTGTAGCAAAGATCACTAGAGTCGCCCCCTCCTTCATCCAAGCTCGAGACTGGCCCTGTCAGAGTACGGCCAATGGCAGAGTTAAATAAGTACTGATCGTGACATCATAGCTCATTAATATTCTTCCTGTTTGGATACGTCTAAATTTAGCGTGAATGTGTTTTACTATTTGTATAGATTGAGACGAATGGGATTGTAAATACACGTGGACTAAGAAAAAGCATATACTCATTTATTCGCTCATTCATTCTATGGGCTTATATAGTGCTTTATCAAGAAATCTAATCGGGAGCGCTCCTGTCATGAACCCGTCGCATATGACTATTATATTGACCACAAAATATTAGTACCATGTCTGTTTTCCATTAAAACGCGTTGATGTTTTGATCCTTATATAGCATGGTAGGAATGTGTTATTGAGGTGTTTTCGTATACACACGCGTGGACTCCTTTGAGTTCTTATAAAGTAAACAAAGGTCACTGATTCGTTTTCCTGGTGAATGAACTCTTCAAGCATTACGAGAAAGAATGCATCCAAGAATATGAAACGCTGGCAACTTCATTTTCCTGGTCTCGGCTTACGAGAACGGGATGCTCTGCTTATAGTTGATATTTTAACGATGTCGTGTTGAGGCAACACTGTCTAATTTGTATTGTATTGTATTTAGACATTTATAAAGCGCCTCTTGAAGGTTGAACCGCTCAGAGTAGCTCCCTGTGCGCAAGGCTCTAGAGAAGAGGCAGGTTTTGATTCGTGACAAAGAATGATTCCAAAATATTTTGTCATTCTCGTATACATAAAGCTGAGACAAGTCAATAAAAAGGTGTTCATGGATTGGTTTTTTCAACATACGCTAAGTGCACGGGCACTTTCTCACCTAGACCTTGTGCGTGCAAATTCCTGAGAATTCCTTCCTGGCTTCGACCATCCACCCAGACAAAAAGGACCCACGGGATGCATCATCTTTCTCTTTTATACCTAAAGCGAGGACAAGCAAAAAGGTGTTTAAGAACTCTAAAGAACACGTTCGTCAAAGACTAGTGCAAACCCGTTCCCAGGTTGTGAGCAAGTCCTGCGGTGCGATAGGTATGCGGTGCATAAAAGCGTGGTGCTATTGTGTTGAGAACTATAGGGCTTTGTAAACATAGGTCGGCTTCTGTTGAAAGGAAATTCGAGGCCTTGGCTATTCACGAGGAGAATTTAGAGAATTCTGTTTGTAAATATATCTCTGTTTGTCTGTCTGTCTGCCTCTGTCTTTGACCCTCTGATTGTCCCTATCTGTGTATCTCCGCCTCTGTCAACTCTATTTAATTTTTGTTTGCCACTCTGTGTCTGTGTAAATATCTTTCGATCTATCTCCGTCTGTTTATCGTGTGTGTTTGTGTTTGTGTTTGTGTGTTCGTGTATGTGTGTTTGTGTTTTGTTTGTGTTTGTGTTTTTGTGTTTGTGTTTTGTTTGTGTGTGCGTGTGTTTGTTTGTTTGTGTTTGTGTGTGCCTCTGTAAAATATATATGCGTCTGTCTGTCTGTCCATCCATCAAGATATCGAAGCAATATATATATATATATATATATATATATGCATATATATATGCATATATACATACGCAAACATATATAAGCACACACACTCGCATATATACACATATATGTGTGTCCTATATATTATTCACGCTCAACTGTGAGTGGGTACCATCCAGAAGGTAGTTCAAACATTATATTTCCATATCGTTGGTCCACCAACACAAGTACCACGAAGCTTCATCATGTAGGCCTACATGTAATACATGTCAAGATATCTAGGTCTTTTCCCACGCACAATACATCAAGTACGTTCTTCATACACACACGCGCGTTTACTCGCACACACATACATGTACACACACGCACACACACACATACATACACACACAAACACACACAAGCACGCATGCAAAAAGGCAAACACACACATACATGTTAGCAAACACAGTCATGGTCCCGATACATACAGAAAAGAAGGCGGTCAACTGTGTCGAAGAATTTCAGAAGTCTAATAGAAAATGTCGATGGAAGGCGCGAAAGCATTGGTGGATTTAATGCATAGGGTGCAGAAAATTGCCTTAGGGGATATGCTTAGATTGGACGTGTGTTCAAAGTTCAAGGCATAGGTAATGATTTGAGTTAGGACTTAATCAACAGAACTGTTGCCAAGTTTTGGCTATGGTTGTATGTCTCTTTGTATCTCTCTGAGTTTGTCTTTTTCGGTCTATCTGTCTATCTAACTTTCTATCTGCTAATCTTTCTATCTGTCTGTGTATGTTTCTGTCTGCCTCTGTAAGTTTTTTTCTGTCTCGGTATGTCTCTTTATGTCGCTGTCTGTCTCTGTATGTCTCTGTATGTCTCTGTCTGTCTCTTTCTGTGTAAGTAGAATAGTTATATCGGCCAATGGTTTGAATGAAAGCCTGATAATCAGAAGAGGGGTGATATACATAAATAGATTCGTAGCTTTCAACGATTTGTGTACCGTAATATATATATATATATATATATATATATATATATATATATATATATATTATTGTCCTGGAGGGGTCATCGGGTCACAGCGCAGGTCAAATTGTCGCCATGAAAAGTAATCGAGCTAACGGGTCATCAAACACACTCACGTACACACACACACACACACACACACACACACACACACACACACACACACACACACACACACACACACACACACACACACACACACACACACACACAATTCACACGTGCATATTATATACACGTACTCATAATTTATGTACATGTTATTATGTTGCTATTATTATGTTTTTCGTCCAGATTTTATGCAATATATGTACGTATGTGTGTATATTTATATGATAAAATTACTATGTCGCTGATAAGTTTGTCTATTTAAAAGAAAAATTCTTATATTAGAGCTGTCGCATTGAACACCTTCGAAACGTTCGCTAATGACCATATAGAAACTTGTGAAGCATCTTGGCTTCTCATAATCTCAGGTGCATTAGGTCCTTGTATCTTATGTTCATTCATTCATTCATTATTAGCATTTATATAGCGCCCCTTCAAGAAACTACTCAGAGGCGCTCCCAGCCCAGCCACGGCAAAAGAAAAAAGATTTAAGGGCCTTAAGGAATAAGGATTGACTGGTCAGGTGGAGGAGATGGAGGTTAGGGGGGAGGTCATTCCAGATTGACGACCCCACAACCGAGAAGGCTCGACACTGTCTGGTAGCCAAGCGAGCCCGTGGAACAAGCAGTTGTCCCTTCGCAGCAGAGCGAAGGGCTCGACGCGCTTCAATGTCAGAGACTGGGCGACAAAGAATGCGCAGGTAGGATGGAGCGCAACCAAGGATACAACGTGAGACCAGGGCAGCAATTCGATAATGGATGCGTTGGGCTATTGGCAACCAATGCAGCACATCACGCATGTAGGTAGAAACAGAGGAAAATTTAGGGATTCGTCCAATGAGCCGGGCAGCAGAGCGCAGAACCCGATCTAACCGACCCAGAACCCCAAGGGGGAGGCCAACAAGGATTGAGCAACAATGGTCGATTCGACTAGTTACGAAGGCATGAACAAGAACTACCAGCGCATCATGAGAGAGAGAGCGTGCAATCACTCGAAGTTGACGAAGCTGGTAGTAACAGCTTCGAGCAACAAGATTGACATGCTGGCTGAGACTGAGTTCACAGTCAAGGGTAACACCCAGGTCACGAACCGTGGAAGAGAAACTAATGTCAGGAAAGATTTGGGCTAGCAGAGGCAAATCGATCTTCTCAAGTTGCCGACGGCCACCCAGCCAAATGAATTGAGTCTTACTGGGATTTAGGAGAAGCCGATTTGACGCCATCCAAGAGGAAAGGACGTCAACAGTCAGACACATTAGGCGCACAGTGCTAACTGAATCCAATGGGTTAGAATGTATGTAGGCTTGAGTGTCATCAGCAAAGATTTGGTGGAGGAGACCCCGGGACTCAAGTAGAGGACAAAGATCAGCCGTGTAGAGAAGGTATAATAAGGGGCCAAGTACAGAGCCCTGAGGAACACCATGTTGACATGCATTCTACTTCTATTATTTCTGAAATAATGAGGCTTTAATATTCTCGCCAGTTTATTGGTCACCCGTTTTAGACAAGCCTCCTTATCATGATGAATATTCATGGCACGGATATAGGCAAGATGTGATTAATATTCATTACCCAGTGAGTGCATTACGGATAATGTCGATATATTCTTCTTCTTCTTCGTCCTCCCCTCTCCTCCTCGTCATCACCATCGTGTCGTCGTCGTCATCGTCACCATCATCATCATCATCATCATCATCATCATCATCATCATCATCATCATCATCATCATCATCATCATCATCATCATCATCACCATCATCATCATCATCATCATCATCATCATCATCATCATCATCACCACCACCACCACCACCACCACCACCATCATCATCATCATCATCATCATCATCATCATCATCATCATCATCATCATCATCATCATCATCATCATCATCATAATCATCACCATCATCGTCGTTGTCATCACTTTCTTGTTTATAAGACAGTTCTATCTTTTTCAGACTGATTCCTGAAACTGAAACCGGTTCCCGATGGCTATGGTCGGAACCGTAGTGATGACAGCACCACGTGCAAACGATCTTCACGGTTTCCTCGCAAAGGCCAATCTGGAACGATTCTGCTATCGGTTGGAGCACGAACTGAAACTGGATTCGGTTTCGCGTCTGCGCGAGTTAAACGACTTCTCCGACTTGGTGCAGTTGGGAATGTCAAAGAAGGATATCGGGAGTCTGCGGAAGCAACTGAAAAGGGTGGATCACCCAAGTGGGGGAACCTTCAGCCTTCTAAGGAATAAGGTGAGCATGGGCAGGGGCGGATCCAGGGGGGGCCAATCCGGCCATGCCCCCCCCATTTAGAAATTTCTTTATTTTTGACCAGCTATTTTGCTCGGAAAGTAGACGTGGCCCCCCCCTATGAGTAGTTCCGTAGGACTTTGGCCCCCCCTTCGAAAATTTCTGTATCCGCCCTTGAGCATGGGGCACAATGGTTAACAACCATCTTGACGCATCGCAGCGCTCGTGAATAAGCTGGTGCCCCGCGCTTGGTTGTCGAATAGCGCATTAGAATTTTGGGGCTTACGATTACGATTACTGGTTGGGCGTGGTTACCCGTAACAGGGGCATTTGCTTCTCCCAAGAAATTTGAGATCCATTTTTACCCACTGCTTTTTGGTTTAAAAAAACATTCTTCGCATTAAATACTTGTGAAACTAATGAGGTAGATATTGAGCCAGATTTGACCAGGGTCTATGACAACAGTGGTCGTTTCCCTCGACAGAAATTTGTCTTATTTCCTGCTTTTTTGTGGCTGCTTAGTAGTAGGCCTAGTTGCCGTTTAGCATCACTTTGTTGTGACACACAGAGCAACCAGTGGCGTACGCAAATATATAAATATCTGGTTATTGTTTTAAAAGGTGTCGAAGGAGCGCATCGTATTATTTATTAATTAAACAATTATTCAACACCTCTTTTAAGCTTAAGATATTCGTTATGATAACACGTGGCATCGTGGTTTGCAGAACTGCAACGAATGAATTCAAAGCGAATTATATCCCAGCGGATGACTAATGCTTTTTATTCAACACCTCGACCTAACTAATGAAGCGCGTTAAAAACAAACAGAAGGATCCAGGGTTTATACACCTCTTTTAAGGACTAACACTGCATAATAAGTAACAGCAGTTGACTTACATTTTTTTATCTCGAAATATAGGCAAAACCAGTTAAGACTGTATCAACGGACGTCCAAGTTCCGCCACCTACCGGTAGAACGACGCAACCAGCTGCAACGCTTAACATCGGAAACCGGTTGATTCCGGAAAACGTTGGCAGATGTTCCAGGTACTTGATGAAGTTCTTTTCGAAATAAAGCTTCAAAAGAAATACGTGTCCGCCTGTGCAATAAAAATGTATAGGATAGCCTACGATAGTGATTCAGAAGATGCGTTGCGAGTGTATAGTTTGCAATGGAACCCAATAAAGCTTTTGATAGCTAGAGTGATTTTAGACACCTCTCTATGGGGTATAAACTGAGGTATAAAAGCATTTTGCTCAGAGCGTGAATGAAGTTCTGGAAGCATAGCAGGGTTAGCGAACGTCACAAGGTGTCATTAACATGTAGGCCACACAGTTTAACACTGTGCTAGTCTCAAGCATTAAAGAACC
>OX457049.1:44163619-44246119 GCA_949752735.1 Lumbricus terrestris
TTGATTCTTAATGAATGCTTAATTCTTGCCGCCATTTCAAAGTAAATCTTCAATTTATTTCAAAATGTAGATGCAACTGTTTAAAAATCTGGCATTATCTGGCGTTAATTCCATTTACACAGAAGTGTTTACTAATTTAAATGTTATAAGCAAATTTTAGACATCTGCGAGAAATAAATGCGCTATAAGAACAGTATGTCGACGCCATTTCATGGACGCTTCCAAGGATTCTGGGACGCTTCTTTAGACAACTTATAAGCCTATAGTTTTCGGAATTTCTTCCGAAAATTTTCTTTTAAATCGTGTTTATTTTTTGCGAAAAGCTTCGTTAAAGCAGGTTAATATTTATAATAAACCTCTGGAAATGTTAATAATACCTATATATCATTTTTAATCGAGAAAGTGTAAATTTAAATAGCGCTATCGTCTTCGCCGTAACAGTAAGCGTAGCTATGATGTGTATTACTATACGACCATTAAGTCATAAATTCATAATAATAATAATTGTATAAATAGCCTAATAATGACAATGGTAAGCGTCGTAGATTTTTCACTTGCACTTTTATTTTGAATCGAACACTCCAACTTCTGCATCGGCATTTTACACGAATTCTTCTAATCAATCCCGCTTCTATTTAGGCAATAATTCGTTAATCAATCCCGCTTCCATTTAGGCAGCAATTATTTTCCATCAACAAACTTCTATTTTCATTAATAATTGTTGCTCGTCAATCCAGCTTCGATTTCAACGAATAATTGATTTAATAAATTCCGCTTTGTTATTAGCAGACATTATTTTTATCAATCCGATTTCTATTTAGCAGACAGTACTGTATTTACATCAATCCGATTTCTATTTAACAAGAACTCTTTTCGTTAACCCGACTTGTTTGTATTCGACCAACGATGAAACCCATTCAATGTCGAATAAGTTGCAACGCTGAAATAGGCATAGCCTACACGTTTTCCATAGGCCTAAAAATGTGGTGCACGGTGGTGTAGTGGGTAAGTTCGCTACCTTGCAGCCGGAGAGTTGCAGATTCGAATCCACCTCAAGTCGCCACGTAGGGACCTTGGGCAAGTCCTTCACTCGCAATTGCTCAGCGCTTCGGCGTGAAACTCCGATGCAGTGCCCGCGCTGTAATCGGGAGCGCCTCTGAGTAGTATGCTTGAAGGGGCGCTGTAACAAGTGCACATGCAAACAAACGTTTTCCTAACAATAATAATCGCAATAGTAAAGATAGTTTGGAATTTTTTCGCTGTAGAGTCCGACGGATAAAAGAGAACCGAAATCCGCACCGCCTCTGACCGACGTTCTTACCGTTCTCGCTGGACCCCCACCGTTCCCCCGTTCCTCCGAGGTCACCAATCCTCCCACCCTCACCGACCGATCGCCCCTCATTGAGATGGACAAACCGTCCTTCGGTAACTCATTCGATAACATCGCCGCGTCAGACAGCGGTTCGATCAGTCGTAGTTCCAGCGGAGTGGTACTGGTTCCTGAGTCAGCCGGGAAAGGGGAGCCAGTGCAGACGTTCCAGAAGCTGCCCGCTGCCGCCGCCAGGCACTCAGATGGGAAGAGAAGGAAGTGGTTTCCGCAGCTGAGAGTGGTAAGTTGTTTTGTGTTCGTGTATAGAGAGTTAAGTAACACCAGCTCTCAACTACTCGTTTTGGCCCTTGTCCTAGAAAGCATTACCATGTTTGAGGGACAATTTTTTATTGTATTGTATTGTATTGTATTGTATTGTATTGTATAAAAACATTTATAAAGCGCCTCTACTAGGGTGAACCGTTGAAAGGCGCTCCCAGTGCTCAAGACCAAGAGAGAAGAAATATGTTTTGAGAAAAGAAAATGAGGAGGAGGGATTACCAGTCAGAAGTTGAGATTGAGTAGAAGGAGACAGTGTATTCCAAAGAGAGCCTGTGTTTATAAAAATGCGCTATATATTTTGTTACTTTCTTGGATAAGTTCAGTGCACTTTTTGACTGAAATGATAGATATAGGAGTTTCTCTCGAGCTACAAAATGGCGTCATTCTTCTTCATCTGTCGAATTCTCTGGAATTTTGCTAAAGTAGAAAGTTTATTCCATCTTTCATCTCCTTGTTTCATTTCTTAACTCATAAGTTGTGGAATGTCAACTTAATTTTCTTGAATGAATGAAATATACAAGCTTTGACTTAGGGTAATAATAAAGTAATAATATAATGTCCTAGTGTCTTAAAATGGCATTCACGTATTGAGGGTCCAGATTCGCTATACAAGCATTTTGTTACTTTATATTAGATGAGTGCAGCGTTAATTGTAGACTTTGAAGATCCAATGACCTCTGAAAGCACTTAAATTATTGGTGAAAGAAGCAATGAACTACGCATTTGTGTCGTCACTCACTGTTGATTTAGGTGCCCTGCATGGTAGTGATACATCATTGTGAGCATTTGATTTCATCGCATTAATTTAGACTCTGAAAAGAATGATTTGATTTGATTTCATCGCATTAATTTAGACTCTGAAAAGAATGATGTTTCCGTCAAATACATGACTTCACTTATCGCCATCATCTTTTTTCTATATTCACCTACTGCTATAGGAGTTTGCAGCTCTGAAGTGAGGCATTACAAAGAAACTTTAAATGCCAATAATATTAAGTCAAATTTCTAGGAGATGCTTCTTATTTGACAACGTAGGCCTACAACCACACACAGTATGGGAGCGCCTCTGATTAGGTTGTACTGTGAGAGGCGCTTTATAAATCCAAAAATAGTATGGTATAATATTGTATAGAATGGAAGGTTTTCAAAAACAGTAAATGATGATAAAACACAACACAGATAATGATTAAAAACATAGATGTAAAAAACGATGAAAATAAAATAAAAAACGGAAAAAAACGTCGTTTTTTTCAAAAAAATAAAAAACGACAAAAAAACGATAAAAAACGGAAACGGAAAATAATTTGCCTTTGTTACATATAAAACCGCATTTTCACCTTGAAAACATTGATTAGGCACCTACTACACGAAGGCTATCTCTTAAATGATGATGTTAAACGATGAAATAATGACTTTAGTTTGCTGAATCCTTGAGAGTTGGCGGAAAACATAAGAAATATCAGAAAAAAGTTAAAATTAAGGAGAATAATAGTTATTTTTCCCATCGTTTTTTATCGTTTTTTATTTTTCAAAAATAAAAAACGAAAAAAACGACGTTTTTTGGGAGCGAATAAAAAACGAAAAAAACGTTTTTTACAACTATGATTAAAAACGTTTTCGGTTTCTTGGTTCGCAACATAATTATGTGTCTGTTAAGCTTGCCTGTTGTAACCCGGGGCCCTCCGCCTTATAAGGTTGGAAATTAACGCTAGAGCCGTTTCTGCTGTATAGTTTCAGCTAAACGACACTGTGATAGCAATATCATTAGCGTTCCCTCCTTGTTTACCCAGGTTTGAGACTGACACTGTCAGATTGCAAAACACTGGTGGAGTTTAAAAAAACTGTTGCTGGTCCTATGCTTATAAAATATTCATAACTCATACTCATAGCGAACACGTTTTAATTATCTGCGTTTGAATATTGCTGGGAAGCCACTTTAAAATTGAAAAGTTTTTATGCGTCCTATGTTTATATAGCATCGGGTCAAACGCTGTTTAAAGGTGTTCAAAGTGACAATTGTTTTACGTTTGAACACTAATAACTTGTGGCAACCGCTCTTTACGTGACGAAAAAGTCGCAAATATCCCTATCCCATACTTATATATCATCGATGGACAACGTTTAAAAGGTGTCTAAGACGACCGCTCTTATAAGCAAACGTGTCCCACTATAATTAGACCATCCTATGTTTAATTGAAAACAGAAAATCCCTGAAGATGACAATGCGCGTCTCAGCTCGAAGCTGAACATCAAGAAGCTGTCAGCCTCCGAGGAGCGCAAGATCGACGAAGCCCTGGAGTTGGCAGGGACCTTCGCGCGGCTCGGCACAACGGAGCACCTCACCTCCACCCCGCGTACACCCGGAGCGTCGTCAAAAGAGTCAAAGGAGTCGCTCAGCTCGAGCGCCGAGTCACCCACGACGCCGCATTTCCGGTTCGCTCTCTTCAAGTCGCGCAAGGAGGAGAAGAAGTCGTTCGCCGAGGAGCTTGCGTCGCACCTCACGCACCCTGGTGACGTCCTCACCCCAGAGGCCCTCGACGCCTACGAGAAGCTCGTCTCGATGGGTGGACTTGACGAGGGAGAGGACACGCCGAAGGTCCGACAACAGAAGCAGACTACACGCCTTGCCCATCGACTCAGTCTCAGGGTGAAGTTCTCGCGGCACGTCCACCCCAACCGTAGCTCGCTGTCGGAGTCGGACAAAAGCGCCATGCCACCGAAACAGCTGGAGACATCACCACCTGGAGGACGTGGTAGATCGGTGAGGTTCGGCAGCACGGGGAGGACCCTGAAGAACCTGTCCTCCGCCGGCGACGAGCACAACCTGTTCGGCTGGTTCGACAGGAACCCGCTGAACTCGACGACGACGACGAAACAGGGAGCCAGTCCAGCGCGTCCAAAGTCGCTCCAGTCCAACTTCACCTTCGACAATCGATTCCCGCTTTCCATGCCGCCGCCGCCTCCGCAGCAGTCCCAGCAGACTCCGCCGATCCGGACTGCTGGAAAGGAGTCCGGAGTTCTTCCAACGCGGGCGGAAAGCGTCCGGCGTAGTCCACCACCGCTTCCGTCATCAACAACAGTGGAGTTCTGTCCGCCTCCAGCTGTTCCACCGCGCGTCCCTCTCCGCCAGTCGACCGTGAACACGAAGCCCCGTCAGCGCAACCACCCTCTTCCGTCAGGGTCCACGCCGGACAAGCAGCGGTCCTACTCCGAGGGCACAGGTGGAGCGGCGGCGGCAGCGGCGTCCCACCCAGACGGTGGTCCGAGGTTGAATCTACCACGACATCGCGGCGACATCCGGTCCTCGACAGACGATGATCACCACTCGTCGTCGTCAGAACCTCACTCTCCAACCACGTCGAGGCAGCTGGACCACACCCACGGCGGATCAGACGACAGCGTCTTCGACCAGAGGTCCCCCGGAGCAGCCGGAGGAACAGGGTGCCTGGGACATCATCGTTCGCTCAGCGCTAAGAACGTCAAGTTCAACGTGGAACAGTTGGGGTTCTCCGATAAGAACGACCCATTCTGGGTGAAGAACGTCACCCTTGACCTGTGCCATTCGGAGAGCGATCTCCTGCGGGAGGCGCTGACCCCGATTCCAGGACGGTACGAGACGTCGGACTGCATCAGCTACGAGGACCTCATGGAGTTCGCCCTTGAGAACAGGTGAGACACTGATTCGAAGAACTAATTACAGGTGAAAATTCCAACAGGTGAGTAAACTAATCAGAGGTGAGCAATTGAAAACAGATGAAAAGATTATTATAGATAAAAAAGCAATTGCAGAAAATAAACAAGCAGCCTAGCAAGTGAGATGAGCATTTAGAGATGAGAGAATAATTACACGTTTTGAATCCACAATAGGTTAGAGATCAGGTGATGCACTAATTACAGGTGATACACTGATTGTTCTCCTAATGTTATTGAGTTCTATGTTAATTACACTGAAATTATTCTGTACTTAATTCTTTGCTTAATTGACTCTCATATTCTTGAATCTGAAGCTAAATTTACACTCACCCTTTGCTGCAATCAATCAATTACCTAGGGACACTACCCTGCAACGGGATCTTCACTTCTGAGGCGCCTTTTGTTTCCTTACTTCCTATAATCTCTGCACATCTTATCACGCATTCAGCTATTATCTTAATCCTATTGTAGCCAACAATGCAAAACGTGCAATTGTTTAGGGAACAATAAATGTTATTGATTGATTCATTGACTGATTGATTGATTGATTGGTTGAATGACTGATTGATTGATAGATAGATTGAATGATTGATTGGTTAATTTATTTGATTGATTGATTGGTTGATTGATTGATTGATTGATTGATTGATTGATTGATTGATTGATTGATTGATTGATTGATTGATAATTCTGTCTGTTGTCTTTGTCCAGATCAAGTGATGTCTGCGATGAAATTCGTGTCATGAGAAAAATGTTCTCCAATGAAGTAGGTTTCAATTTACAAATAATAATAATAATACTAGTAGTAGTAACAACAACTAATGATGATGATGACGATTATGATTATATTAATAGTAGTTGCATTAGAATAGCAGTACTAACAGTAGCAGGACCGGAAGTAGCAATGGCAACCAGTAATAATAGTAATAGTAATAGTCTTAATAATAATAATAACAACAATCATAATGGTAATAATAATAATAGCCATACTAATAATAATACCAATAATAACAATAGTAGCATAATAACAATAATAGCCATAATAATAACAGCAATCATAATGGTAATAATAATAATAATAATAATAATAATAATAATAATAATAATAATAATAATAATAATAATAATAACCATACTAATAATAACAATAGTAACAATAGTAGCATTATAACAATAATAGCAATAATAATAATCACTAATACCGATAACAATAGCGATAACAATAGAATACAACGACCCACTATTCGACAATAGCTAGACCATCTCTTTGTGTGTCTTTCCAGGTCCCTGTCGCTGACTGTATGGACGCCCTTGTGGAGACGAGTTGGGACATCCACAGCGCAGTGAAGCTTATCAGACTCAAGCGGTTACTCAACGCCGGACTAGGAACACAGGAACAATGCAAGGAAGCTCTTATGGCCTCCAACTGGAACGTTGATGAAGCCGCTTCGTTCCTCCTGTCCTCATCTTGCGAATGATTGGAACATTGGTGAGGCCATTGCGTTCCTGCTGGCCTTGACTTCCTGGAACATTTTGATGAGGGCGCTTTGTTCCTGCCGGATGTGTCCTGGAACATATAGACCCCATTATTTCGTTCCTGACTGACTTATTTTACTAAGTGATTGGAACATTTTTTGGGGGCGCCTCGTTCCAGCCGACCTTGTCCTGGAACCTATGGAGCCCATTAATTTGTTCCTCATTGACTTATTTTACCAAGTGACAGGAACAATGATCTTGTTCCTTCTGACTTTATCTTCCAAATGACTAGATTTTGACTTGGAAGTTGAAACAAGATCCAGTCAAAAGGAATTTTTCGTTTGCGAAACAGAATTGTCTCGTGTGCTCCATGACCATGTGCAGCGTAATAAGTTGCCAGTTACACGTAACAAGTAATTCGTTTACGTTTTTAAGTAATGAGTAATTGGTTCATAATTATTTCGTGTAATAAGTAATTAGTTTACAGTTGAACTTGCTCATAACGAGTTTTTGGTTTCCAGTTATGTGTACTGAGTACTGAGAGGTTTACGCCAAATGCGTAATTCGTTTTAAGTTACACGTAACATATACTTGGTTTACAGTCACACCTAATTTTGTTTGGTAATTTAACGTTTGGTGAAAATGTTGTCTAGTTGTCATTTGTTGTTTCGGTGCAACAAGTTTGTCTCGTTCCTTGAGCATTGTTTTAAGGCAACCAACCTCCATTATTGGTGCCTTACAGGGTAGTTGCTGTGTTTTGGGACCTTGAGTCCTTCATTCACAGTTGCTTGATGGCTTACGACCTGCAATGACGTAGCCGAGGGGGTTTCGGGCGTTAAAACCCCTATTGGCTTAGAAACAGTTTTGTTTAAGGTTATTTATCCATTTTAATAAGAAAAAACAAAACAGTTGCTTGTAGTAACAATTATTTTTCTTACTTTATTCCGATTTGTTACTTTATTCCCTTTTTATTTACTGTAATACTGTTGGGTTGGTGTCAGGAAGGGCATCCGACCAGGCCATAAAACTCCCCCATCATAGATTCCTGGCTACGCCACTGCTTATGACAGAGACAGAGAAGAAGGGACAGAGACGCAGAGATACAGACAGAGAGATAGACAGATACAGGCAGTGTTACGGCTCCATAGATATTATTATCATTATTATTATTAGATACATTATTATTGTTATTATAAAAAGCGTATTAATTAATAAGACTTTGTTTTCGTGGAGATGTGACATTGGCAGCATTGACTGTGATTTTTCAATACTTCCAGTCCACTCTGTTGGACCTGTATATACAATTTTCTTGGCAGCCATTTCACCATATTTTAAGATTTGTTTCAATTATTGTGTGTAGCTTTCGTTCGCGTTTCTTAAAGTTGTATTTTTTGTCAAATGTGTCATAGAGCAAGCCATGTCGTATCTCAAGTGATTGCAGACGTTAGTGTTTTTCGTGTTGCCTGACTGTTTTGATGCTAGGGGCGGCAGGATCAATTCTTTTTTTAAAGAGACATTTGCGAGATTTTTAATTAATACTCAGAAAACTACTCTAATTACTATTCAGTTAAATGATTTTAAATTGCGGATGGGTAACTGTGTTATTATAATTCATTTCATTGTCAGTGTCCATGACATAACCGAAAATTTTGTGTGATGTGTTTTTAAGAGTTCTCGTTTGAAAGACAATTTCGACTTCTGAATTTATGTCTGCTTTGAAATGACCGTACTTGGTTTTGAGTTACTGTAAAAAATCATTTGCAGTGCCAATCATATAACTCAGCAGTTCATAAGATTCTTAAGTATGGTGTGTTGCTTAAAAGAGACAATTTCGACTTTTATTTCGTACTCAGAAACAATTCTACGTAATTACTTTTGAGTTACTTTCGATTGACATAATAGTTTCGATGTTCTTCTAATTTATTTGCGGTGCCAACAATGTAGCCGAACAGTTATTGCAGAACGAACAGTTCGGTTTTTTATGCATATACAAAAAAGTGTTGACAAATTTACTCTAAGGGTACTCTATGACTCTATTTTACTTGCGGTGTCCATGCTGCATAACTTTTCTTCATATATTCTAAAAGTTCTTGATAATAGATGCTTTTTGAAACCAACTCTAATTGCTGTATATTGTTTGGGTTACTTCAAAATCATACATGATATTTTATGTTATTCTAAGTTACGTTCAACTGCTATTGCTGAAAATTGGCAAACAAGTATTTTGAAGGTAATTTTATTTCGTAAGCGAATATAATTTCACTTTTCACTTGTGTTAAAGTTACACAAAAGTTATTCTTAATCATTTTCAGTGTTTATCGGATTTTGAGACTACTTGTTTAAGAGATATTGTTTTGATTTTCAATTCGTTTCGACAAAACTACTCTAAAACATTGTTCTCAAACGTGGGCTTGTGGCAGTCATCAGAATTTCTTGATTTTTTTAGAACTAAAATCTAGAACTTACTTTGATTTTTATAATAAAAAGCTCTGTTTTGACTACTCTTGTATAGGCTAGCAAAATTTTATGCTGAGACAAGTAGAACGGGTTTTTTTAAAGAGTGAATTTACCTGCCAGCAATGTTTCGAGTTTTGCAGGTTATGCATAAACACAATTAATTAAAATTACACATGAATGCTTCTGGAAAAGACCGATGCTGCCTGCAAACTCACAAACGGGTCTTTCTTGTGTTTCTGTCTCAATTTGAGCTTCAGAAATCTGACTTCTGCTCTGAAATTTACTCTAGCGTTACTCTACATGGTGGGCAAAAAAACTATGGTTTTTTCAATATCTTGACCAAAAGTAAGAATTTCGAAATGAGATTTTACAGGCAATTCATGTATACACATCATGGCCATAATTCATCAAAATGTTTCGAACAGAACAAAAGTTATATCACTTTTAGTGAGGCCACCCACCGTTTGTTGGCGTCTTTTTTGGTTCACCCTGTATAACTGGATTTCACTTGCTTGATGTTGCCAAACATTTGAGGAGTTCTTGCTAAAAAATAGATTCAATTAAATAATTTAACACTAAGAAGGCTAATTGCGTTACTTTTGAGTTAATCTAGAATTTGAGTTATTCTACCTTATTTGCAGTGACCACGATAATTGTATCCGAACATTTTTAGTATAGAACATTGTAGATGAACAGAATGAGATGATTAGCTTTCGATTTAAGATTTGTGCAGAGTTCGTGTGATGTTTTTGAGTTTCTTGTAGCAACCCGGTTCTTATGCTTTGATATTTTTGTGTGTGAAGAGATTATGCTTGAGTTGATTGAGAAAATAGAACAAATATATCTTTTAGTAAATATACATTGTGTTCATTTTATTATTTTACTATTTTATTATCATTCTATTGTTATGATGTTTGTCTTTTATTGTCATTATTATTATTCATTTCATTTCAAGGATTTATATATAGCACCCCTTCAAAGTTACTACTCAGATGCGCTCCCGACACAACATCGGTAAAAGAGGGCAGTTTTAAGATTGCGACAGAACATCTCAGAGGGAACACTTAGGTGCTTGCATGGAGGCATCACATTCCATTTATTAATATTATTATTATACAATCATTTATTACATTTAACAAAAGTTCAGAATGATAATTAATATAATTAATTATTATTATCATCATCATCATCATCATCTGTTTTAATAATATTACTAACTTTATTACTAGTATTTTATTTCATGCCTCTCTCCAATCTCTCTGACAAACGGATTTGAACTTTTCCTTGACAGTCCTGTGGACGACCGCTCTAATTTGAATCCTCTTGCATACATCAGCTTTAGAGTATTACAGTGCTTTAGAAATTTTAGTTTTTCGCATTATAACCTCTTATCTTTGCAAGACAATGTCCAAGGCTGCCATTGTCATTAATATTAATTAATTAGCTACTTCTATGGCGTCGCCAGTGCCTAATCACAAGGCATCAGAAAAAAAACACAGAAGGAACAAAATTTTGAAAGAAGTAAATTTGTACAAAATTACAAAATTCTTTTTCAGTTCCATCATCATTGCGACACCTCACTGTACAAGATTTCAGAATAAGAAGCAATGAAATAAAACGCAAGTTTATCCGTCACAAGATGGCAGCAAAATGATTCTGTTGTCAAAAGGCATCTCATCCCATCACACGAGGGCAGCCAATCCTATCACAAGAGGGCAGCCAATCCTATCACAAGAGGGCAGCCAATCCTATCACAAGAGGGCAGCCAATCCTATCACAAGAGGGCAGCTACTCCTTTCACCAGAGGGCAGTTCTACGATAGGGCATTGCATTAGTGTTGACAGCTTTCAGAGGCAGCTTAGGAACACCGAAAATGTTTAGCGTCGTGTCTTGTTGATGCTGGCGAAGGTTTCGAAGATTCGATGCATCGCAAAAGCTCGGCATTTCTGACGAACTGAAACAGAAAACATGGGCAAATAATAAATTAATTTGTTAAAGTAACTAATTAAGTGTGTAATTATTTCTAATAAATCAATTAAAGGGCAATTAGTTGAGTGATAAATTAAGTGGGTAATTAACTTTTATGGTAAATCAAATAATAGGTAATTAGTTAGTAATTAATTAAGTGGGCAATTAATTTTAATGATAAATTAATTAACAGGTAATTAGTTAATTAATTAGGCAACCAATTAGGAAACTAATTTGTTAAGTAATTACTGCTCCGTAATTATATCCTACAAGGCAAACGTAAGTAATTAAGAAAGATGATGATGATGATGATGATGATGATGATGATGATGACGACGACGATGATGACGATGATGATGACGACGACTACGATGACGACGACGACGATGATGATGATGATGATGACGATAATGATATTTGACGGCAAATAGTGACGTTAAACGGAAACTATAATTATTGAGTTGAGTCAATGCATGACGCTAAAAATTTTAAAAATCTTTTTAAACACCTTTAAAACAGATATCAACCCTCAATTTCTAAGTGAATTTGTCGTAAATTGGTGTTCGAGAGACACCATTGGAATTACTGATTACATTCCTAAACAGTTGTGAAAACATAACTGAGATAAACATACCTCAGATTACCACACCTTGGAATAAAAACATGGGATCAAAGCACCTGGAAATAGCATGCATGGAATTAACACTGGAATTAAAACACCCGAGATAAGCACACCTGGGAATAATACATCTGAAACCAATGAATGGATTAACATACCTGGGATTAACGGAACCGAGTCGTAGGTGACCTCGTCGGCCCAGGTAATCACCGTTACCTGTCAGCTTGAGGTAGTCGGCCGGTGGCCCTCTCCGCAGCAGAAGCGGTGGACTGGCACCTGAGCAACGTAAACACCATAAAATCTAAACAACATATCTAATTATAATCATGTATCCAATTCCAAAAAATCACAACTAATTATTTATAATATTAGACGGTTACTGTGTATGAACTTGATATGAATAAGACACCTTTAAATAAAACTCAAACGGCGTTATATAAGAATAGGACGCGGCTGGTGACTTATCATCGAAGCCACATTAATAAGACACCTTTTAAACGTTCACAGCAGTGGTTATAATAAAAAAGCATGTACGTTCTTAATTATTTATTGTGATCTTCAGATCCGAACAAGACCCAAAAAGGCTAGAGAAGATTATGTGCCGTCCAAAAATCAATAGAATCAATCAATCAATCAATCAATCAATCATAATTTATATAGCGCCCCTTCAAGGTATCTACTCAGATGCACTCCCGGCCAAGATCAAGTGAAAATACTGGTAAGGAACACATCTGCTACTTAAATTAATATAATCAAAAAAGAACACATAAAAACACAAAACACTCCAAAAACCATGCCCATCAATACCATGCAATATTCAGTATTATTATTATTATTAGTAGTAGTAGTAGAAAGAAATATTATTATTATAATAAACGATTAAATTTATTGTTGTTGCTATTAGGAATCATAACCTGTACTTTGGGGCAAAAAATTAATAATCTTCGGTCACATCTGATGTGGTTGGTACATTTTTCTCGAATAAATAGTCTCCGGAATGAACTTCTTTGTCTCTCGTTTTCCACAATCGCTTGAAAACTCATTCTCTTGTGTTGTTTGGTGATTCTCTTGAAGTGGCAACATATAAATTCAGTTTCCAAGAACCAAAAACTCTGCCACTGATTGCACTCTGCCAGTGCCAGTCCCAAGTCTGGATAAAGGAGGAGGGCATCGCTAATGGTCTTTGTTACCACACAGTGACTTTAAACTGCAATTACTACCACCAAAAAACAAAACAATTTCCTTACTTACCTCATGTACGAAATTAAATAATAAATAATTAAATAATAAATAGATAAATAAATAATCGTGGTTATGTCAGAGTGAGTTGGATCGTACTTCTGTCGTTGCCATTTGCAGATGTCGTTACTGCCTCGCTTCTGTCGTCCGTCGCCAGAGGGCTGGACACCTGGTGGCGGCTGTACATCATATGGTGAGCTGCCATTCCCCTGAAAGAAAAAATAATGTTTCGTTTTACAGTATAAAAATTTAAGCTGGCACTGCAACTAACATGGAACTACCATTAAGATATATCTTAAGCGGTAATACCATGATGGTGACAAATAAATTCTGAGAGGTAATATCGTGAGTGGTAATATATTTTATACCATCTTAAAGGTAGTTGCAAGGTATTAACGTATCATGTACACGGTATTATCAGTCACAACATGTACTAACACTCACCAGGTAGTACTACTAACAAGATATTACCACCTACAAGGTATAACCAATAATGTGAAAATTACCACTTAAAATGAATTACCAGTTAAAAGACATTAATTACCATTTACAAGCAGTGCTTAACGTGTAGATTACAGAATACTGAGAATATAATTATTTAATGTCTGGATGCTCCATAATTTTCTAGAACGAAAATAAGTGGCAGGATGGCGTTCCAATGTTTAAAAAGTGCATGGACGCCGTCCATGACCGTCCAGCCAGACTTTAAGTCCTGTTTACAAGGTATTGCAATTCACAAAGTATTACCGCTTACAAGATATTATCACTTAAAAGATATCACCAATTAGAGGCTATTAACTCTTAGAAGAAGGTATTACCACTTACAAAGTATTAACACTCACAAGGTGTTACTAACCACTTAAAAACATATCTACAAGGCATTTCAACTAATAAGGGATGAACACTTACAAGGCTGGCTGCTGCTGTTGCATGTAGTTCCTGCCGCTAGGTGGCCGGCTGAGAGCAGAGGACGAAAGGATAGACTGAGGACGTCCACTTGGAGGCCTGAGGACGGGCAGGACAACGCCATGATCTTCAGATCTTCCCTTGCAGAAAAAAAACCCAAAACAAGACAAGGCATTGGAGTAAAAGCTCATTCATATGGCACTTACTCATCACATGTATAAGAAAACTTCTCACTCCCCGCTTTGTTTGGCCCACTTTTGAAGGTTTTGTGTCAATTTCCCTCACAACCATGGATGTTGCCTCAATTCAAATAATACCGTTTCTGATAATACTAAATATTATGTTTTCAATCTCAATTTTTTTACGTTGCAAACATAATTATTCGTCAATCTGTATTCATAAATGTAATTAATTTAATGCTTTATTCATGCAAACAAGACGTTAAATTTCTACGAACAATAATTATTGTTCGAAAACTGGAACACAACTTAATGAAGTAAGTTTCCAGTCCTACGTATATAACACTTTCCCCTGACCCATTTTCCAAGGTTTCCATGACCTTTCCTTTGGGTTGCATTGACCTATTTTCAGAGGCTCTACCAGAAATATTTATCCAAAGCTTCTGTGACCCACAGAAGTCACAAGTGAGGATGAGCTTAATTTCAGAGCAATGCACAATAATAATAATAATAATAACAATAATAATAATAATAATTAATAGATCAAGTTCTGACCTGGCTTGACCTTGCTGACCCCAACTGACCACCAAACCCACCGTCCAATGGGTCACCTGTCACAACTGACGACTGTCTCGAATGCTGGTCCAACTTTCTCCCTACACAACGACAAATGAATCAATTAACTATGGAGTAATTCAATTCTTTTATTTAAATATTTATTCATTTACTTAAAGAACAAAACTAAATTATCAAATTGGTGCCACTAACACCACCACTAGTAACACCATCACCACCTAAATTTACCACCCTACCACCACTCACCACCAAAACCAATACCACAAGCTAGACTACTACCACTTCAACCACCATATTCACCATCACTAGCATCACCACCGTGGTACCACCACCAACCCCAACACCATTAACATGGACATCACTAACACAAACATCACCACCACAAGTTTGCCACCACTACTTCCACGGTCACTAGTATCACCAACGAGTTACCAACGCTAACACCAACATTATTAACATCATTAACACCACAAACTTGACCACCACCATGACCACCAAAACACACAATCACCACACACGCACACCATTACCATCACCACACACACCACCACCACACAAAAACTTCCATCACCACACACACACTCACAAACATCATCACCACCACTCAACACAACCATGGGCGGAGACATGGTCTAGAAGTTGGTAAGGACGATTTTGATTTTCACCGACCAAATTTCTGACGACCTTTTTTAGTCGCATCATTTCCCCGGTCAAAAATAGCTGATATTCTTTATAGTCTTTGCTTCTTGTATTATTACCTATTGACCAAAGTAAAAAATGTTTGTTATTTTCTTAGATGTTAGGGGACATGACCGTGGGTGGTCCCCCACCACAAACATTGGGGGAAACCGTCCCCCATGACCCCCCTAAGTCTCCTCCCATGCGCTCAACAAAACGCACCTCTCAAATGCTGCTTGCGAAAGAATTCTTGAAAGACGACGAAATTGTTGACTTGAGGAATCGACGATCGAAGCGAATAATGTCGATCGAGAAACGAAAGACATTTCGCCGATGGACGATCGATCGCCAAAGCGCCAGGATCAATGTTTTCGATCTAAAACATGATCAACACAAGTAGATGAAAGATTTTGATTTATTCATGTCTCTGCTTTTGAGTTCCATGCTAACATAGCAAATGCTGTACACATTTAAAAGGTGTTTATGGTGACCAATCAATTTATATAGTGCCCTTTCAAGGTACCTACTCAGAGGCGCAATCAGTCAATCAATCAATCGGTCAATCAATCAATCAATCAGAATTAATAGAGCGCCTCTTTAAGGTACCTACTCAGAGGCGCTCCCGACCGAGATCAAGCGAAAAAAACAGTCTTCAACAGTTTGTGAAATTGAGAACAGCTTGGGAGGTGTCGAATAGTCAAGGGAAGTTCAATCCAGGTTGTTGGACCATCCACAGAGAATGAACGCCTCTGCATTGTAATAGAGCGAGTGAAAGGAACCATTAAGTCACCATGGACAGCAGAGCGCAGTGAGCGTCAGCCTATGCAAGTGGAAAGAGGGAGGCAAAGCTCACAGAGGAGATTATGCTAGACCAGAAAACACTAAATTTTGATGCAAGTGGAAAGAGTTGTTGATGATGATTTATTCGTTTTAATGAGTTCTTGTTGACATACTGCAGCCAGTTACAAATAAGAAATCATAAAGAAACAAATCTCTTACACAGGTAACTTATCACACACACACACTGACGCACCTGTAGCATGGTGTCAAAAAGCGCCCTCCCCGATCCCTGGCGCTGGCAAGACTCGCAGACGTAGAAGTCGAGAACGCACAGTGGCTCCATCTCGCGTTGGATTCCGCCCGAGTCGTAGACGAACAACTTCTTCCGACCGACCTTCAGGAAACCAACGACCGATCCGCTTCCGCTGGATAATGGAAAAGGAACATTTGGATTTTTCCAAGGAGTCGGATATTATTATTATTAATTAATTTAATCTGTTAGAATGTGAGGTGAAATGATGAGTAAAGAACCGAGCAATGGATAGTAATCTTATTTAGTAATTTAGTAATAATAATAAGTGCCAGACATATAGATAATTGTAATAATCATAATAATAACAGTGGGCTCCCCAAAAAGCTACAGCTGCTTTGTGGGCTCTTTTCTTTATTGAACTCAAAGATGTGCTTTTTGCCGGAAAAGAGCAAGGAGAGCTTCTGAGTCGTCCCCTTGTAATGCTGCTATAGAGATTATTGAATGAAAGAATAATAATAGTAATAATAATATATGACGACGACGATGATAATATTCGAGAATAGTAGTAATAATAATAATATATGACTATGACGACGATGATGATAAAAAATAATTATCTCACTTGTTGGCCTCCGAGTCTTTCTTGACGTACAGATGGTGAGCAGATTGAATGAGTCGACTGGCACTCGTTATCGGTCCATGAAGATTCTGAGCCTAACAAACACACAAACATCGTTATAATATATTGCAGCGGTCTCCAACCCATGGCCCAAAAGTGGCCTGCCAGGCCTCAGAAAATGACCCTCATCTCTCAAATAATTAACAAAACATATATGAAAAATTGACAATTTGGACAGGATAGAACACATAATTATTTTCTAATACAAATTACGTAAAAAAAATAACCTCAAACATTTTATTTTGATTCAATTATAAAAAATGTATATGCTTTTAGTTATTTAAATTTTAGCTTTGGGGTCCCTAATGTCCTTCAACTAAGAAAAAGTGGTCCTCGTGTCCTCTAAAAAGTGTCCCTAAAGTCAGAAAACGCTGGAAACCACTGTTGTATTGTATATTGTACTAATTAATTGAGCACATAAATCATATTCTGTGTCACAGTGAAATAGAAACTTTAAGAATAAAAATATACTAGCTGGGGTACCCGGCATTGCCCGGGAAATTTATGATTCGACCCGCTCCCGCCACTACCCCACATCCACCACACTCTGACCTCCACCGGTACGCCACCCGAGAAATTTGGGTTTTCGGAAAAAATTTCTCCTCCCAGACCCCCTACCTCCACCCGCACACCACACCCCCACCCAATTGAGGAGGTTTATGGTATTGGTAAACAATCTGGCATGAAGAGCGCAAAGGTTCACTCAACCTTCCATTCAGAAGAGTTGTTAAAGTGAGCATGATGCCTTACATGGCTGCTAACAGTTAAATTCCGCTCTTGTAATAATTTGCAGTCATCCATTCGTATAATGAATTGTAACCATATACTGTGTTGTGTCAGTTCGAAGATTAAACGAAGATTATCAATGTTGTTAATTAGTGAAGTTTCCACCTTTGCCGACGCTTTTCCCATTTCGTCGACGACTCGTCTCAACTCATCCTTCCGCTGACTACAACGAAGAAAAATCACCGAGAAATTATAATTATGTTATTTGATTTCACATCAAAACAATAAATTTTATTCAATTCAGACGCTGTTCGGAATGCAAAGCGCCTATTCAACTTAATTAAATTATACGAGGAATGCGCAACTGGTAGAGTTAATTTATAAATTCATTGTTGTATCAAAACATTTAAACATACACCTTTCTAAGTTGTACTTAATTAGGTCGAATATCAGCTGGTTATTCTGCGTCGCAATTTTAGGTCGGAATCGATCGATCAAAAACATGACAACTTGAGTCGATAATACAAATGGTTAGAGTCGTTATTGCTGAACATAAACAGAAGAAACTTACAGTTGCAAATAAGTTATTATTTTTATTATTATTATTATTTCTCACGGTCAATAATTGGGAACTCACCGGGCTGTCTCGTATGTTGACCTAAACGGCGTCAAATTCCGATCTACGACCGCGATATCATCCTGAAACAAGTTGTTTATGTTAAACGGAAACTCCATTTTTTAAACCATTCAAGGCGCTCTAAGTGAACGCATCAAATTTTATCATAACATAATTCATTTTTTATTTATATTTTTCGATAAATTCCGACTTCTCAAACCACCCTGTTACTAGCCGGAAGTTGACAATCGATCCGCGGTTAATGTTTTATTCAATTTTGATTGGTTAAGGATTTTAATTTAAGCCAATCACAGCATGCAACTTACTTACTCACTTAATGCTCCAGTTTTGCTCCCATGGGAAGGGTGAGTAAGTAAGTTGGAAGCATCTGTTGATAATTTAATTTTTCATTTAAAATGTGTTTGGTTTTCGAATGTTTCAGCCACACCCGTATGCTATTACTCTTGTAGATGACAGCAACAGTTCGACTATATGAATATTCATTCATTCATTCATTCGGACATTTATATAGCGCTCCTTCAAGAAAAACTACTCAGAAGCGCTCCCAACTCCAGCGCGCACAAAAAGAACAGTTTTAAGTTTAGTAAGGAAGGATCCTGGTAGAGTCCCAGGGTGTAGGCGTAGCTCAAAAGGAAGGCCATTCCAGACCACTGGTCCAACCACAGAAAAGGCTCGATCCTTCATGGTAGTAGTACGAGCAAAAGGAACTAAGAGGACTCCCCTATCAGCAGAGCGTAGCTGACGACGTCCTTGGATACCCAATGTAGAGCTGCATAGCTCACGGAGGTAAGTCGGGGCGAGGCCCTGACAACATCGCCATACCAATGCAGCTACCCTGAACTCGATACGCTGGCGAATAGGGCTCGAGCCAGTGAAGTACCTCGAGCATGTAGTTTGAGACATGATCATATTTAGGGATTTTCACAATTAGGCGTGCAGCAGAGCGCAACACCCGGTCAAGACAAGTCAATCTGCTGGATGGGAGGCCAATGTAGAGCGAAGAGCAATAGTCGATGCGAGATGTAACGAAAGAATGCACTAAAGTAAGACTAGCAGCAGACGTAAGAGAACGGATGACAGTGCGAAGCTGGCGCAGCTGATAATAGCAGTCTCGAGCAAGACGGTGAAGTTGAGGAGCAAAAGTTAGTTCTTGGTCAAGTTGGACACCGAGGTCATGAACCGTGGTTGCAAAGACAAAGCCAGGAAACTCAGATGCAAGAGAAAATAGATCAAGCTTGGCAAGCTGCTGCCGTGTGCCCAACCAAATAAATTTTGTCTTAGATGGGTTCAAGCGTATAGTCTATTGGATGACATCCATGCCTCTAGAGCATCCAAAGTCCCGCTCATTATCCGAACCGCTTTGACAGCATTAGAAGGGAGGCAATGAGTGTTAGCCTGGACGTCGTCAGCAAACTGCTGACTCAAAACCGAATGAGCTGTTAGTAGAGTGGCAAGACCTGAGGTGTAAATAATATAAAGTATGGGACCAAGGACTGAACCCTGGGGTAGACCATATTGTGCAGTCACCCATGAGGACCTAGAAGAGCCATGGACCACACAGAGAGAACGCGCCTGAAGAAAAGAATCTATCCATTTGTAAAATGCACCAGACAAACCAAAAGAAACACTCAGCCGCTCTAACAAAATCTCGTGGTCGACAGTGTCAAAAGCGGCGCTGACGTCAAAAAGGGCCAGCAGGGTCAGCTGAGCTCTGTCGATCGCTCCGTAGATGTCTGAGAGGAGTCGGAGCAGAAGCGTTTCAGTTGAGTGGAATCTTCTGAAACCAGGCTGATTCTGAGGCAGCAGATTATTCCCTTCTAGGTAAGCGATGAGTTGCATGGCGACGACCTTTTCGATAAGCTTCGAGAGGAACGTAACATTCGCTATCGGCCTATAGTTCCCAGGATTAGTCGGATCCAATCCACCACTTTTCAGAGCAGGGATCAGGATTGACCTCTTCTGCGTTGATGGTAGAATGCCTTCCTGTAGAGATCGATTGCAGAGTGTTGTGAGGAGAGGAAGTAAAATGTCGATGAATTCGTGAAGTAGGAAGGTCGACGGTATGGGATCTAGTTCACAGGACTTTGGTGGTGAAGAGAGAATAATGCGTCGAAGTTCGGTACTTGTAACTGAATTCAATGTAGAGAGGTGACAGTCAGAGGGAGGATATTCAGGTGGCAGAGAGTCAGCAGTTGCCTGTCGAATGTCACGAATCTTGGCATCAAGCGAAGCCAGGAAGTCATCCGCTGTAAAGAATGGAGTATCTGGAGGACGCTCGGGGCGACGACGACCAAGGAGCGCATTGAATGTTGTCCACAGTCGCTTAGGTTCCTTTGTGTGAGAAGCGATCTTGGCTTCCCAAGCGGAGGGTCATGTCGTTATTATTAAGCTCAGAGTCATGATTATGTGCAGCTATAGATTGAAATTGAGGAGAAGTTGAGAAGGCTGAGACTCCGGCTGCGAATAGGTTGTTGTTGGCCGTCAACTGTTGTGACGTTCATGTACTTCGTGGAATTTTCCCTCCTAAGATCAATCGACTGTATGCTCTGAGACCACGTCCACATGACTTTGATTTGCCAACTACATGTAAGGACAATAGGAATTTCATCCATGGGTCTTGCACAATGTATTAGTTCTCTTTGCTGTGTAGGAGCATTTGTAGCAATGCCAGTTTTGTTTGTCTTTTGTTAAACTATCAAACCTGCCAGTAGAGCAGTTTACGTTGTTTTAATGGTTTTCCGTGCGAAATATAAAAAAAATTCGGGTGGAAGAGGAAATTTCCCTGAAATTTCGGCCGATGACGAAAAAAGGTCGTCAGATATTTTTTGCCCAAAAAGTTCGATTTTTCCCGGCGGCAGCGTGTACTCACATCAAAAGTTCTGATTTTAAGTGGTTCAGAAGACGCTGGGTTTGTGTTAGAACCACTGCAAAACATTCTGGAGAACCGGGGCTTCTAATCATTTAATTCTCACTGCCCGGCGTCCGCTCCGAAAAAGTGTTATTTCAGAATTAAAGTTTTTGTCAATATATAGCATACTCAAAGTTTTGGTTCTATAAAAATGCAAGAATCCAAATTTTGTGAATAAAATATAATTATAGTCGATAACAATAATTATTAATAATAGTTTTTTTTATTACTATTATTAGGCCCAGATATTGATTTAAAAAAATGCGCTACATGATTCAGTGATGATTCCAATGCAAAATATATTCTATAGCTAAAAAAGTTCGATGTTGTTCCCTATTATCGCTCGAATAAACGCGACGGTTACGGTTTAAAATATTATTAATTATTAATTTACAAGTAATGTCTTCTCAGGATAAATTGCCTCGTCCTTGGGAATTAAGATGGTCGAAGACGAAAAGTCGTTTTTATTTCTACAACACAGAAACTAAAGCCAGTCAATGGAAGTCACCCGTAAAGGGTCAGCCAGTTAGTAAATGATTCATAAATTCAAAATTTTCGTGGATCGCGATACGAATTTCATTCGTTTAATTTATTTAATTAAACTAAATCTTACGTGTTAGTTGAAGCGCTTTCGACACGTTTCTGGTACATATATGCACGTTTAAGTATATACGTGTAGTATGAGAATTTACTTAGCCCAGCAATTTTCTCGTGCGGTTTTATTTATCAGACTAATGCGTTTTAATCAGAAATCAGAATCGATGTTCAATATACTGTTACTGCGGAGCTACATAAATTCATCTAGATAATTTATATAACGCCTCTGTCCGATCGCTACTTAGAGGCGCAGGAAATAGTCTTGCAACTTGGAGAGTACAAGTTCTTATAAGACATGAGTTTCTAAGTCAAGGAGTTTACACTTGATGTTCAGGATTCACAACCGGGCTGGGACATCTTAATGCAGAAAATTATGAGTTATGAGATTATAGACATACATTGAAGTCTGATCAACGCTCCCATGTGAAGTAGGCAAATTATAATTTTTATTATTAAATTATAATTTTTATTATTAAATAGGATAAGGCGTAGATCACGCCTACTTAAACGTACTTAATTCTGAACTTTGATGGCCAAAATACACCTGTTTCTATGGAACCTTCATCTTACATCTTCGCTTTTATTGCAGGTCACAAAGAAGGAGGCTGTCAAAGCGCCAAACACAACGACAAAAAAGGCAACGATTGTCTTGTTACCGCCGGCGATGAAGTCAGACAAAACAGACTCTGCTCAAGTTGACTGCGACGTAAAACGTCCAAAAAGCAGGACGAGAAAACAGAAAGAAGATTCAAGAAATCCCCCGGCGGTGAAGGAGACTTTTCTTCCGAGGGTTTTACAGGTTACCGAGCCGAGGAAACCGGGGAAAAAAATCCCCGAGAAATCCTCCAAGTTGGTCGTCGGAGTCGAAGGGAAAATCGCGTTGGTCGGGAAAACCCAGACGAAGAAGCTCAACGACGAGAACTCGAAGTCGGAGTCGAAGGCTTCGAGTTTTCAGCTCGGAAAGTCGGAGTCGAAAGTGAGTTTTGTGATCGGGAATAGCAAGTCGAGGAAGGATCGCGTGCGTAAGTCGACCGTTGCTGAGAAGTTGGAGAATGTTTCGGAGTCGCCAGCTTTGGAAGTCGAGTCGGAGAAGAGGAGGAGGAGGAGGAGCGGGATGGAAGAGGAGGAGGAGGAGATGGAGGTGGAATACAGTCCGGAAGTTCAGATGATTTTCCAGGAGGTATCTAATCTAAACTATGTCATTGTCGCATCGTATATAAAGAGCTGCCTCTTTAATTGAAAGATTAAGTAAGTAGATACAGCTATTTATTTCTCAATTTGTGAATGCACTATGGGACATTGATATGTAATGCAATTATTACGCATAGAAGTGATAGTAATGACATTGAGATAATAATATTCTCTTTATTAACAATCCAGTTGACACACCGCAACCGGTTACAGCGTACAATTATGCAGTTTAAACAATTCACAAGAACGGAGATCACAGAATACACAAATCTTAAGTGTTCTAACTGAGGAGACAGCCTGCAATACAACTGTAATGTGGTTATTATGCATGGAAGTGATAGTAATGTATTATGATAAAAATGAGAAGTAATGTCAAGCAAATCTTAGTATGGTTGAAGCACTGCACTAATGAAACCGTTCTTTGCGAGACGGTCAGAACGTGAAATTTCAAGGTTGTGTGTATATGGATGCAAAGAGTTTTGTGACTTATGACTATTTTGTCAGCTTTCCCCTCTCATCTTAATTTGGTCGTGCTGAGGTTGGGAGAGCCTCTGAGTAGTCCCCATGAAGATGTGCTATGCAAATTCTTTTAATTCATGAATATATTTATAACCATGTATTATTCTGTTATAGTCGTCCTATGGCATTTGATTTAACATTCTAATTAAATTCCATTCAGATCTAGGCATTAAACCATAGCGGTCAGCAGATTTTATCTAGCAAATATGATGTTTATCAAAAATAAATGGATTAAAAACTGTTTTACATATGACTTTAGGTGATGTGAGAGAAGCTTACTTTAAGTATGTTTGCATGAGAAGTCCACAACATGTACATTGTACAAGTTGGAACAGGGAAGTTGTTACAAACCCGATTCTTTTGCCTTTTTTGTAATCAAGAATTTATATAGTGTGAAGTGTTTCAAAAGAAACTTCTCAGAGGCGCTCCCGACCTGACAGCACCAATCCACAATCAAAGAGAATGGTTTTCAAACATTTGCACAAAGGTGCAAAGAGAGACAAAGAAGTTTATTACAGAGACTACTGGGTAGCTTAAATTCCAGAAAGATTTACCTTTTATTATTGCTATTGTTAGTTAGTATTGTTACAATTTACTATTGTAACAATTTCTGTAGCTGACTTGTCTAAAAGTTTTCTCCGAATGTTTTCAGATTCAAGATGTACGCGAAGAAATGAAAAACATGGACACTGAGGTCTGATTGGTTTCACTGTTTTTCAAGATATAAACAATATTAGAAGACATAAATTTTATCTGTAATTTGTAATTAGTTAGGTATCTGTAATTGGTAATTAATTGGTATTTTTGGTTATTAATTAGTAATTTAGTATTAGTAATTAATTAGTATCTTTTATTTATTAATAATTTGTAATTAGTTATTAAATAGTGATCTGCAATTAGATATTAACTAGTAATTTGTAATTAGTAATTAATTGGTAATTACTTAGTATTTATTATTAATTAATTATCTTATCTTATCTATTATTATTTTTATTTGGTAATGATTCTGACATTTGTCATTGGTTGGTGATTTGTAAATTTTAGTATTTTTGTGATTAGTATTTAGTAATTGATTTGTATTTTCTATTAGTAATTAATCTGCAATCTCTGTTATTCCACCATGAGTGTCCACTGCCGATCCACTCTTTGGCTTTCTGGGATTCTGAATCCCGCTCGCAGAATGCATTCTTGGTCTCTTTTACACTGTATTGTATTGTATTGTATCTGACCGTCTTTAAAGTGCTTCTTTCAGCAAAAGCCTTTCAGAAGCGCTCCTAGTGCGGGCAACCTTGAGGGAGAAGGCAGGTTTTGAGATGAGAGAAAGATGAGGAAAGACTACCAGAGAGGATGAAAGAGTGAACTGATATGGGATGTCAATTTCATAGAGAGGGACCAATGCAGGCAAATGTTCTGGATTGAGACATAGCGACTCTGATGGCGAAGCTAATTATGACCATTTTTCACGCTTATATAGCATTGGTTGGCACCGTTTTAAAGGTGTATAACTACAACTTTCGAATTAATCGGCGGCTTCTATGTGAATTACTCAAAAGTACTCAAAAGTAGAGCTGTAATGTGCCAAAGACAATTTTGCCAATGGAAACGGCCTCTGTTGTTAGACTTTTGATCCGAATAACTCAACGCTGTGCTACCCTATAACGTTGTATTACCGTATAGTTTGTAAATTTATTAGTTTTTGAAGGCAAGGTGAGGTCTTTATCCCAACCAAAGCTCATGTGTCACTCCACTCTGTCCTTTAAGAATCCCCAATCTCTCCTGTTTCCTCTCATATTGCCGTAGTTGAGCTGGGAGCGCTTCTGAATAATCTGCCTTTAAGTAAAGTGCACCAAATAATAAAAGTGATATTCGGGTCAATATACAGAGGGAGGCCACAGATGTGGAACACGTTCAGTAGACGTGGTTGTTAGACACCTTTTAAAATTTTTTCCCGCAGCTATAAAAGGTCCGCATATCCGATTATTTAGCAATCAGTCGGGATATAAAATTATGATCCTTGAAAGTTTAAAAGGAAAACAAAATTAAGGAAAATAATATTAGTACAGACACTAATAATAATAATTTATTGGTTTGCTTTGGATGATAGTGGATACTTGATGATATTTAAGTTTATACATGTTGCTATAAAGATTTTGTAAAGTTGTAATAATAACATATTAGTGATGTAATATGCCAAACAAATTTCTGTAAAGGAAATGGCCTCTGTTGTCATAGGCCCTCGTCAAATCTGGATCCATCCAATAATAAAATTTTCATTTGAAACGAGCAGTTATAACTTATACTATGCCAAATGAGGATTTTGTCCTTCAAAAATCTTTTGTTGTTTTTGTGTAAACAGGAAGTGACGTCTGACGTTCAAATGATCGTGGACAACATGACTTACGCGCCTCAGTGTCAAAGTCAGGTAATGGTGCTATAAAAATCCTTTTCTGATCTTACTTATTTATGCCATTCCTTTGTCAATTGTTCGCCTGTTTGTGTGCAGGAGTTTGACTCATTTCACTTCTTCACGCCTCATTGGTCATCTGCCCAAATTTGGTCACGTTACAAATTACATGATTGAGGTTCTACATTGGCTCCCTGTCCGTCAGCGCATCGAATACAGAATCTCAGCCTTGATATAGCGATGCCAGCTAGGTCTTGCTCCAACTTACCTACTCGATCTTTGTCGGCTTGTGTTAAGTACTCGCACTGGTCGGTCCCTACGCTCGGCTGATAGGGAAGTGCTCTTTGTCCCATTTGCTCGTACCTCCATCATGCAGAATCGTGCTTTTCTGTGGTTGGCCCAGTGGTATGGAATGTAATTGTAATTGTAATCGTACATTTATATAGCGCCACTTCAAGAGAACTCCTCAGAGGCGCTCCCGACCTGACACCTAACCACAATCAAAGAGAATGGTTTTCAAACGCTTGCGGAAAAGGGGCAAAGAAATACAAAGAAGTTCATTGCGGAGACTAATAGGTAACTTATTCCAAAAAGACGGACCAACCATAGCAAAGCTACTATGAAGCACTGTGGAAGATCGAGCCCTAGGGACAACCAGAATGCCCTCCCACTTGAGCTGCGCCTGTTCTCTGACCATTCTATAAGCACTTAAAACGTGACTTTTTTGTCGTGCTGGAGTCGGGAGCGCTTCTGAGTAGTTTCCTTGAAGAGGCGCTATATAAATACTTGTATAAATGAGTATCTTATCGTGAGGATGAATCAAATCACAATCAATTCAAACTCATTTTCCTTATAAGGTGAATAAAAACGGTAAGAAAGGTGTTTAATTCAATCGGATTACGCAATGCAATTTAAGCTATTTTGTCAACCCTTTCTAAAGACAGAGTTTCTATATTTATTTATTTACTTTGCATTTGCTGTAGCGTCCCTTCATGCTCGCTACTCAGAGGCGCTCCCGACTACTGCGCGGGTACTGCATCGAAGTGTTGCCACAAAGCGCACAAGCAATTGTGAGTGAAAGACTTGCACATAATATATACACGGCTGTTTGATGTGGATTCGAACTCGAACCCTCCGGCTCCATGGTACCGAACCACCACTGCACCACAAATATTTGAACTCAATTCTCATATAACTGTCCACGACAGCAAAGAAACAAAACTGCGCTTATAAATGTATGGTGTTTCGTTTTAAGTCGTGATCTGGATTAATTAAAGAGATAGCACATTGCTTGATTTCTTAGATAAATATTCTATGCTCATGATTATAATTAAAATTAATGGTTTGTTTGTTTGTTTGTTTGTTCAGAGACTTTGGTTGGTTCTTGATACGAATCTCTTTCTTGAAGACGATCATCTGCTGCGAGATCTCAAGGATCAACTGACAAGACGTAGGCATTTGTTAATTTATAATAATTAATTAATAATTAATTGACAAAGTGATTAATTGAAGTGATCTGAGTCTGTTGTTGCGTGGTGGTGGTGGTGGTAGTGGGAGTGGAGGGTGGGTGGTTGTAGTGGTGGTGGAAATAAATTTAATTATATGAATTATGGTAGCAATAATTTACAATGATAACAGTTGAAATTAAGATCATAATGAACTATATCGTACCCCAGCTTACCTTACCTCACACAGTATTTGGGTTTCGAGATGAAGTTGTTCATTGCAAGATTAGATTTGTTTATTTATTTTTTCTAAAACTTATGTAGCGCCTCTTCAAGATAAACTAATCAGAATGGCTAGAGTGATTAAGATTTCATATTAAAGATATGATTAAGCGATTTCAAAGGTATCGTTACTGTCTTGTTCGTTCATACCTTCCACTGTTACCTTCTATTGTCTTCTTTTAAGTATTACTCTAAGACAACGCTGAAGAGCGCTTCTGAATTGCTCTGCTGTGATAAATGCTTTACAAAATCTGTTCATAGATTCGTTGTTACATTAGATTACAATGCAATATATGATTTAGAGATCGTATTAAAGATATGATTAAGAGATTAACAGATCTTTTTAAAGATATGATTAAGGTGTTAGAGATTTGATTTGATTTGAACAGAGTTTGGCGATGGCTTTGTCTTCGTCATTCCTTGGATCGTCATTCAAGAGATCGATCGCATTAAGGACAACAAGCGATTCCTTTCGAAGGTAACACATTCCGGATAAGTTACCGTCATGCTCATTCCTACCCTTGTTACCTTTTGTTCTTTGCTTATGGCACTCTAAGACACGATGGATTATTTGTTTATATTCTGTTACATACTGTGTTAATTTGTAGGGACCATAGACAAGTCCTTCAAGCACAGACTTAATAGACATTTGTGCTGTTTAGTAAATGCTTGTATGATGCTGATGAATGATGTATGATGATGAATAATGTTGACAATGATAATTGTATTGTATATAAACATTTATAAAGCGCCTCTTACAGACTAGCTATTCAGAGGCGCTCTCAGCGTGACAGCCCCGAGGAAATAAAAGTGACTTAAAGTAGCGAAGAGCTGAAGATGACACCCCCAATAAGATCTTACTACGGATAGTGGGAGGGAGGTCATTCCACATAGAAGGGCCTACAATGGCAAAGGCACGGTGTTGGGCCATGGCAGACCTTGCCCTTGGAACCAAGAAATCTAGTCGATCAGCAGACCGATGATAATGTATTGATGATGTGATGTACAAATTATGGATATTATCGTGTTTGCATGTGCCTACCATGCTTCACCTTAACTGACAATGTTACATTTTTCTTTTCTGCAGAAGTTGGATCTTGGAAGTCGTGCGAGGTGCGCAGTCAACATGATCAACAAATGGTTGGAGAGAAAAGATCCGAATGTCGTCGGACAGAATCCAAGAGACGCAGCCAACGTACGATTAATTATCATAGTATCTTCCATCCGTATATTGTATTGTCTTGTGTTGTATTGTATTTTATCTGACCATCTATAAAGCGCTTGATTGATTGATTGATTGACTGACTGATGAATAGATGAATTGATGGATTGGTGGATTGGTGGGTGAATGAATGTTTTGATTGATGCATTACATTGTATTGTATGTGACCATTTATAAATCATTTCTCACAGCAAAAATCCTTTCGGAAGTGCTTGCCCCAAGAGAAATGACGAGATTCGAGGTGTGAGGAATGGCTAACAGAGAAATCCTGGCGCTGCTACTGGAAGTGTTCACACCAACTTTTCTGTCTTTGTCTTACCAGTGGATGTCAAAGCATCTGTTTTGAGAGGCTACCAGAGCGAAAGGGGCACTGTAGTCTAGTGGATAGTGTGTGTGCTAGACTGCCCGGGATGAATAGTTTGAGGTTAAAATCCCCGCCATGGCAGAAATTCATGTCAGAATTTCTGCTTAACCTGTGCCCCTGCCTACCACAGCTACAGTGAGACTACACTGACCATATACAGGGAAGGTGAGACGGGAGAGGATCATATGCTGAGGGCAAGAAAATAGTTGTGTGTAAGTGTGCATGTTTAAAAAAAATTATTTAGTTAGAAATTTTCCTGGTGGAAGCGCTTCCATCACACCCACAGCTAAACAAGACAGTTTTGATATATTTGAACAGATTGGAATGCTCCATTGTAACAGTTAAGTGCTGAAACACGTGTACCATTTATTTAGAGCTTTCCTTACACACCCCTTATAACATAAATCTCGGTTGTTTATTTAGTTTTCGTTGTACACCTTTAAAAACGTTTTCAATTGATGTTATATCCTGCGATTATATTCCAAGGTAATAATTAGGCCTATAGAAAGAACCACACAAGTTTAAGAAATTTTGGAAGCGTCGCCTTGTATAAGGCGGTGCATTATAAAAAATATATAATAGAAATAATATCTAGTAATAACATAATAATAACCGGTTTCAGAGGAGATATAACAATGGCTACTGCTTCCCTAGTGTGGTGTACTTCCTGTTTTTTGATGTTGTTTGTTGAAAATTTAAAAAGGAAATATTAATAATAAAATTGTAATGATAATAACATTAATAATAATAATTATGATGGTAATATTAATATTTATGTCCCTGAGGGATCATGCTTACCTTGGGGCTAAAATAATAATAACAATATTAATGTTTTTAATAAAAAGTGAGAGCCTCTTATAGATACAAAACAATAATGATGGTGATGATGATGATGATGATGATGATGATGATGATGATGATGATGATGATGATGATGATGATGATGATGATGATGATGATGATGATGATGATGATGATGATGATGATGATGATGATGATGATGATGATGATGATGATGATGATGATGATGATGATGATGATGATGGTAGTAATAATAATTATATTGATAATAATATTGATATTGATGATATTGATAATTTTAATAATAATAATAATAATAATAATAACGATTGTAATGGTATTAGTCATAATAATACTTTTTTTATTATAATTGTAAAAAAGGGAAGAAAGAAGCAAAAACACCATTACAGTCTCATATGACTTCGTCCCAGTTGATTATTGTTATCTATATAAATAAAAATGTAAACGTTACCGTTTGACATGAAGGGTCTCGGAAAGTTCTTGACCGATTGTTTTGAAAATTTCGTAAGAGGTTCCATTCGAACATGAGCGGGTTTGTATAATGCCTTTTGGGAAAAAGCGAAATCTTTAGGACCAAAAAAACAACTTTGATTTCGATTTGAACTTTCACGCATCCGTTCGTCCACTTTTCAGGCGCATTTTAAAACGCGCATCCGGCTGTCTTTCTATAGCTCATATTTATATGTAACTGTCTGTTGTTACAAAATCGTCCATTTGCGTCCGTTTTCCGCGCGTCTTTCTATAGCGCATATTTCCAGGGATGGAGAAACGGGAGGGACGGAGGGGAGGGAGGGGGAAGGAAACGGGAGAGAGGGATGCAGGGAGGGTGAGAGGGAGGGGAGAGGGGAAGGGATGTAGGGAGGGAGGGTTGGACAATCTTTTCAGCCACAGCAACGCGTGGCCGGGTACAGCTAGTTATAACATATATTTCTTACACGCGCATGGTCAAACCAAAGTGTGAATCTGAGGCGCGGATAGTCAGCCGCCAGAGGAAGATGCGTTTAAATAAAAATAAATAATTCATTTGGATCGTCACTTGTCACAGGCGACGGACGATATATTATGAAAGAGTACCATTTGATTAGAGCGCATTCCTTGCACACCCTTATAACGGAAATATAGATTATTTATATAGTTTGCCTTGTACACCTTTAAAACGTTCTCGATTGATATTATATCCTGCGATTATAATCGAAAGTAAATATATGCGGAGATACTTACTGTGATTGGACTACCCAAATGTAGTAAATTTTGGAAGCGTCGCCTTGTATATTAAAGGCGGCGCCAAAAAAATAAAATATAATAAATAATAATAATCAAAAAAAGATCATTAACATCGAGCTCAGCGATCTGCAGTGGATCCAGGCCACTCTTCCGATCAGAGACGGCGGACTCGGGTTCAGACGCGTTTCGATGCTGGCTTCATCAGCTTATTTAGCCTCAGCTGCATCAACCAAGTCGCTCGTGCACGCCGTGCTCAACGTGGATACGTGGAGCGACGCTTACGCGGTGGAAATCCTGGAGGCCCGCGAAACAACGCGTCCGAGAGGAGAAGAGCCAACCCTTACCAGCCAGAAGGCCTGGGACAGGCCTCTGACTGACGCTGACAAGGTTGCAGTGTGGTCCGCCAACACCGACCCTCTAAGCCGGGCAAGGCTGGGCGCTGTGGCATCACCCCACGCGGGAGACTGGCTCTCGACGGTTCCCGTGGTCTCGTGCGGTTTGGGCCTCAGCAACGAGGCCGTGCGAGTCGCGGTGGGTCTTCGGTTAGGACTCAATCTTTGTGCACCTCATCAATGCCAGTGTGGCGAGCCCGCCGATCCCGGAGGCAACCACGGGTTTGTCTGCAGACGATCTGCGGGAAGAGCGGCACACCACTTCGCCATGAATGACATCATATGGAGAGCACTGGTAAAATCGGACATTCCAAGCACGAAGGAGCCACCGGGCCTGATCCGCACGGATGGCAAGAGACCGGACGGAGCAACACTGGTTCCCTGGGCGAGGGGCAAGTATGTCGCATGGGATGCAACATCCATCCACACCTGTGCTGCCTCCTACCTCAACATTTCGGCTGCAATGCCCGGTGGGGCAGCCGAACACGCCGCAAACCGGAAGTGCGCCAAATATTCAACACTCCCGGCCACCCACGACTTCGTCCCCATCGCCATCGAATCGCTGGGCCCCATCAATCGGTCAGGTCGCGAATTCCTGTCTGAGCTGGGGCGCCGTATGACCGCCGCTTCTGGTGACCCTCGTGAGACTGTGCACTTATTCCAACGGCTATCGATATGCACTCAAAGATTCAACGCCATAGCATTCAGGGGCACTTTCACACAACCAACCGGAGTCGAGGACGACCAGCCATACCAACAATAATTGCATTATGTATTAGGCTTTGCATGCATCTGTGGGAATACAATTAGCACATTTTGCTAGTGTCTAGCCTAGTGCTCACCGTTAATCAGTTCCAGCCAGTTGATGTTGCTCTGTTGGTTTTGAAAATAAATGATGGTTTTTTCATAATAATAATAGGCGTTGGATTCATTTAGGTTGTCACTTGTCAGAAAGATATGAACTTATTGCATTTGTGTGTAAATGTATGTCTGTATTTGTGTATGCCTATGTATGTTTGTCACTTTATTGCTTTTCTCATATTTGTTTTATTTATTTATTTTCTGTTTTTCCAGAAATATCAGGTGGTGGATGGTTTTACGATCGAGAATAATGACGACAAAATCCTGCACTGCTGTCTCCAATTTCAGGAGAAATGTATGATTTAATGTCAATCAATCAATCAATTTAACGAGCCAAGAGTAAAATAACATTATGTCAAACTAAACAAGAAATCACTTGGTCATAAATGATGCTAGATGTTTGACATGTTAATTTCGATAAGTGTAAGTATCTTGTGACGTCTATAGATAATGATATTCCATTATTGTGGGGCGTAGTGGTGGCGTCATTGTCTTGAAGCCGGAAGGTTCGAATCCACCTCAAGTCGCCGCGTAGGGACCTTGGACAAGTCATTCACTTGCAATTGGTCAGCGCTTCGACGTGAAATTCTGATGCAGTGTCTGCTCCGCAGTCGTTAGCGCCTCTGAGTAGAGAGCTTGAAGGGGCGCTATAACAAGTGCACATGCAAACAATTACACATCAAATCTTAACTATGAAAACATCATGATACTACATAATATGCAATTCTAAACATTATAATGTAAAGTATCAAATCTTAACTAAGAAAAATCAAATCTCAACAAATTGAGACAAATCCTTACGTATGAAACATAAAACCTTGAGCTAAGGAAGAAAATAGGGTACGGGGAAAGAGTAGGAACCCGACTAAGGTATTCTATTCCTATCCTTTCGATAATTTTATAGAGTTAGTGTCCAACTCACTATTGGATTCAAATTATAAGCTTTATTGAACACCGAAACATGATAATTTATAGCAACAGTTCATGGGTGACAAAGTGTCGCCTTTTTTCTTGTCTATTTTTGTGTGTATGTATGTCTATGTGTGTGTGTGTGTGTGTGTGCGTGTGTGTGTGTGTGTGTGTGTGTGTGAGCATTTCAGGATTTCCCCATCCCCAATAAGCACCCGCACAATAGGTGGTAAGCAAAGTAAAGTGAAGCAACATAAATGAAGAAAAAACGTAAATGTAAAGCTACTTACTCATTATTTATATGTAGTGTGATCATGGATTTTTATGGAATTTTAGAATTGCTCTACTCCCATTAGGGTTAGGGTTATTCTGCATCTAAGGAATTCAAGAAATTTAATAAAATATCAAAGAGAAAATCCCACGCTTTGTCCGGTCGATATTTTCTGAAGAACTTTTTTTAGTCTTTCTGTTAAATTATCCCGACAAACATACTAAATGCTGCTTACATATCCAGAAAAGCATAGTTAATTCGATACCAGAAAATTTGATTACCTTTTTTGCACTGCATATTTCTTTTCTCCTTCCAGTGCTCCATGGTTAATTGCACCAAATCGCATAACAATCACCTTTTTTACTATTTAGCTGCACATTGCCATTTAGAGCTGCACATTTTATGAATAGCTGCCCGATAAAAAAAGTCTTGGTGTGATCTTTCAGCCGGAAAAATTAAGTTGAAACATCGTAAAAACACCGTAAAAACAATCAATTTTGAGTTTGTTGTATAATCATAGTTATCTAACTCCGCCACTGGTTGCACTCTGCCAGTGTCAGTCCCAAGCCTGGATAAAGGAGGAGGGCGTCGCTAATGGTCTTTGTTACCACACAGTGACGTTAAACTGCAAATACCATCACCACATTCATCCATCCGTCCATACATTTATGACACCGTTAAAAGTAATTTTAGTTTTGTTATTTAACTCATTCTCAATTCATTGGTTTATTGAACTATGCTCCTCCATTCAAAACTCTCTTCCAGATTTAAACTAAAAAATCTCAGCATGAACGTTTAACGTCTTATTTAGTTAACTAGGACAATTAGATTGAATTCATTGCATTTATATATCGACACCTCGTTTAGGGCGTATACTTGTGTTATAAATAGGATTGTCCCGTTTTGCTAAGCGTTTTGTCTAGTTTTTTTATGTTGAGTTTACTCAAGGTTTCCAAATCACGATTTGAAAAAGAATTTATAATAGACAGACACACAGACAAATACACAGACAGATAAATACAGATAAATGTTCGCCACACCTATACTGATAGGTGTGGCGCTCTGCGTGTAAACACCGAACGTGGCTACCTTCGTGCTTGACCGGTAGCTGCGTTAAGCGCCTTCGTGAGGTTATTGTAAGGCGCTATATAAATGTTCATATACATACATACATCATCATCATCAACATCCTTAGGCTCAATGCCCGTAGGAGTCCGACGCCACTCTCTGTCTGAGTCTGTCTCGCGTCATGCTGCCCAGCTTCAACAGGTCCAGTCAGCAGGTCTGCTCCATATCATTAACATCTTGGAACAGTTAGACCGCCTTGTCTAAATGAAGAGAATAATAGGGAGAGAGGCATGAAGGACAACTGGGTCAATGCCCGTACGTGTCCCATGCTCTCTTCCCCCGACTATCTCCACCGATCTGTCCTGACCGGCCTGTGCATGTCTGCTCCACATCATGACACCTTGAAGCATTTGGGTCGCTATGTCACTTGTGTTGTGGTTTTTTGCGGATTTCAATCGCCTTGGTCTTTTACTGCCAGTGTATCGCCACCCATCTGGCAAACCTTCCTCACTTTGTCCGGGCTTAGGACCGGCACAGGGAAGTTGTTGGTTCCCTGTGGCGAAGGATGGATGCAGTTTAACGTCGTGCCCAGGACATACATACAGACAGATAAATACACAGGCAGACGGGACGACGGACCTGATTTGTTCGATGGAATGTTAATATACAATGTTAATGTATAAACTGGCTCACTTCTAAGAAGGAAAGTGATTTACATTTCGTATTGCACCAAAGTTGCCTAGCTTATCCAATTCAAAGAAGGATGTCTTGTCTTGAAATGATTTCAATAAAATGATTGGTTGGTGAATTGATTGATTTTGATAGCTTGATTGACTGGTGATTGATTAATCAATTGATTGACTGATTAAAGGATCATAGTTTGGATATTAAAAGCAATTCTAACAGTAATTGTTGTTCTTGTGTTTCAGATTCTGGCAGCCAGGTGGCGCTACTAACTCTCGACAAGAATCTACGAAACAAAGGAATGGTGATGGGACTGAACACCTTCTCAAAGGAGGTTCGTTTTTTGTTCTAGCCAAGTATAATAATTGTCAACGAACGACGTTGAAAATTATTTATAGGAAGATATGTAACGTTAAAAGAGGTGTTCAAAATATTGCCAATTTAATTATTTGCGAGAAGTCCGAAAGTTTTAAAATCATTTTAGTAAGATTAATAATCTTTAAAAAGTGTCAAGTTCCGAACCGGTACTTCTTCTTCTTGTCCAAAGGTTTAATGTCATCATGTGGTAACGTAGACCGTCGACGACTTTGTTGATTTTATTCTTTTGTCTTTAATTTTCCGGTCTGTTTGTGTTTACTCTTGTTCTTATCCTTGTTTTTCCCCGCTGGTTCTGTGGTTCTCTTGTATATTTGTCGCTAAAACAGCTCCCTCCAGAGCCACCCTCCTTTTTTTTTTTTTTTTTTTTGCCATTTCAGATTTTTTGGCATTATTTAATTCCTCTTTTTTGTCCTCTTTCGGATCTTTTTTGTCCTCTTTCGGATCTTTTTTGGCCTTCGTTGGCTCTTTTTGGGTTTTCCTTTTTTTTTCTTTTTTTTTTTCTTTTTTTTTTTCCATTTTTCTCTCTTTTTTTTCCCTTTAGGTTTGTTGACAAGCATTAACAATCATCATTGACATATATACACTATACATTTCACAACATTTTACAAATATTTAATTTTGTTACCAGTCAATATGCGGTGCCTTGTACGCATCCAACATCGAGTACATATTTCAGAATAACACTCTAATTTATACATCGTTGCCATCTATACACTATATACTTCACAACATTTTACCATTATTTAATTCTTTTACCAGTCGATACACAGTGCCTTGTATGTATCCAACATCTAGTACAGATTTCAAATTAAATTCCAATTTATACATATTGCAGGCATTCTTTAACACAGTGGCTATATTATTACAGTATATTATTAGCGGATAACGTTGAAAAGTCTTCCTTAAAGGGGTGTCTAAAATTTAGTGTCATTTTTAGTATTGATATTTGTTTAAAGCCCAGTGCTTTGAAAATAAACGTCATTTCCAGTTCATACCTTTATAACATAGAAAAATCTTGATTGCATTTGACATTTAAGACACCAGTTTTAAGGTTTACGACACTTCTATAAAAGTGTCCGTGTTAGAAGTTATGACAGAAATAGTGTCATGCATGTAGTTAACAATCCAAAACCAAACCAAACTAAATATACATTCAACATTCAATAATTAAAGAAGCGCTACAGAAACGAATGATTTGATGCGTGAATGAATTAATTAATTCACGTTTAAATGAATTGTTGAATACTTAGTTTTACCTAATCTTCTAGTTTGAATTGTTTTCAGTTCTCTGTATTTATTTAATTTATTTACTTTATTGAATTCTTTAGACGCTGAATAAATGGCTGAGAAACTCAACAACAACCAAGACTTCTACCAACGCAACTCATCAACCTACTTCTACGAATGTTCCAATTCATCCAAAAGAATCCTGGTTCACTCCACATTCCGATTCCACTTTGAAACCTTTTACCCACACCCCGGCCTCACTTCCCGGACTTACAGCTTCTGTATCTTCCCCATTTCAATTCTCTTCCTCCAACTCCAGGGAATGGAATTCGTCTGTCTATTCGCAAAAAGTTTTCTCGTCCAGGTGTAAGTCGTTTGCACCTGGACTTAGCGAGTCATTACCTGTGCAGCAAGGTGGTCTGTTGTCTTCGCCTTTTGTCTCGATGCCTTTGTCTGCGGAGTCTGAAGAACGTAACGCTGAGGCAACATTTGTAAGTAGCTTTACAATTGCCTTTATTGTTCTTTGTTTATGTTGCTTCGCTTTACTTTGCTATTGCTATTTATTTACCTTTATTGCCTTTATTATTCTTTGCTTACCTTGCCACCTATTGTTCGATTGTTCTTTGTTTATATTGCTTACCTTTATTGCCTTTATTATTCTTTGTTTACATTGCTTACCTTTATTACGTTTATTGCTCTTTGTTTACATTGCTTACCTTTATTGCCTTTATTATTCTTTGTTCACATTGCTTACCTTTATTACGTTTATTGCTCTTTGTTTACATTGCTTACCTTTATTGCCTTTATTATTCTTTGTTCACATTGCTTACCTTTATTACGTTTATTGCTCTTTGTTTACATTGCTTACCTTTATTGCCTTTATTATTCTTTGTTCACATTGCTTACCTTTATTACATTTATTACGTTTATTGCTCTTTGTTTACATTGCTTACCTTTATTACGTTTATTGCTCTTTGTTTACATTGCTTACCTTTATTGCCTTTATTATTCTTTGTTCACATTGCTTACCTTTATTACGTTTATTGCTCTTTGTTTACATTGCTTACCTTTATTACGTTTATTGCTCTTTGTTTACATTGATTACTTTTATTAATTTTATTGCTCTGTATTTACTTTTCTTTCCTTTACCTTTGCAATGACGTGTCCTCTCATTATCAGTCCTCCATTTAAATGCATTTTATGTTTCCATTTCAGTTGAATCAACTCATGGATTCCATTGAGGTCGTTATGTTCGATGGTCTATCTGCGCTTCTTGAACGTTCAATGAAGGACGCTTATAAGGATCTCTGGTTAGAACGCATTTCTTGCACACCCTTATAACGGAAATCTAGGTTATTTATATAGTTTGCTTGTACACCTTTAAAACGTTCGCAATTGATATTATATCTAGCGATTACACATGTTTCATTTATATTTGAGCTACTTACAAGCACTTCAAGATTTCTTTTCAGAATCGCTCTGGACTGCAGCGCATACACTGAATAATATTAAGAATTTAATTTCAAACTCTCTCTTTAAAGCTGATTCTCTGTATTTTATGATGTTTAGCTTCATTATATTTTTTATCACAGGAGTCGAATTTTCACAGCCTTGCAAGACGCCCATCATGTCATTGTATTCATTTAACCAATGAGTGAACCATTGGTTTGCGGAAAATGATCTGGCAGCCGTGTGCCGTTTTCGTGCCATGCTGTTCACCATTACTTTAAATCAGGGGTGTCAAACCTTTTTGAGTGGCGGGCCAGTGTGAACATTTTCCAACAAGTGGCGGGCCAGGGTGTCGAAGCTCCTGAGCAAAATTGGGTAGTGATCTGAGAGAGAGCTCCGGGTTTGGTCAGCCAATTCCCAGAAAAGTTTTGAATAAGTGAATCTCAAATAGTGCATTTCTTAGCAAACAAACAGTCATACAAACAAACATACAAACAGTGAAATATGTGAGAAACTTATAATTATTAGCAAAACATTGCTTTTTATCCGGGCACACAATTTCCGAGGTCTTCAACAAGCAATCTTTTTACAAAATCTCCCTCGGCAAAAGGCTTAATAGCTGTGCAACCATGTGAGAAACTGCATAGCTTGCTACTACAGCAGACTCTGACTGGTGAATGATTGTATTGAAAACATTCTGCTGCTTGGCCAAGTTCTTCTTCAAATCTTCAATCCTATCTTTATTACTCTGACCTAGACCCACTATAAATATCACCATGCTTCATATAATAATGTCTACGGAGGTTGTATTCCTTCACAACGCTAACCTTTCCCTGAAAAATTAAACATACTGGATTATATGGATAACTGCTGTATTCAGTAAAGGAATAGGCTACATATCGGTCCAAATATCGCGAAAAGATCTTGATACAATGTCCAATTTTCGCTTCTTGTTACATTTTGACAATAGTTTTAAATATTATAAGTGTTTCGTAACTTTCAAAATTTTATTAACGGTCCCACGACAATAATTGTTCTAACGATAAGTGGTATCCAGACAATTCATCTAACTACAACTGATCTACAGACCAATCGTATTGGTGAAATAGAAGCTGGATTTATGGGGGGGAAACGTTCAATGGTTTTCTAGCTTAAATGGAAGCTGGATTGATGATTTTCATTCTTGCATTTCAACATGCATCCAGCGTCTACTTCAGATTTAAAAATACCTTCCATATCTCGCTCGTTATTTTCGTCAATCTAGCTTCTATTTCAGATATAAAATAGAGATACCCTCATCCAGCTTCCATTACTTAAGCGGTTTTTCATCAATCCAGCTTCTATTTCAAATTTAGAAATACCTTCATCCAGCTTTTATTTCTCATGCGTTATTTTCGTCAATCCAGCTTCTATAATTCATCTGTAAAAGAACCTTCATCCAGATTTAATTTCTCTTGCGTTTTTTCATCAATCCAACCTCCATTTCACCTGTAAAAACTTTCATCCAGCTTCCATTTCTAAAGCGCTGGACCAGTTGTCTGTAGACCAGTTGTCGTGACACCTTTGTTAACAGACAACCTTGAACCAATAGGAAACCCATACACATTACACAGTCTACACAGAGCTGTGCGTCTGAGCAAAAGTGACGCTAGTAAGAAAAAACATCCATGTATTTGGCGCAATTCAGTGCAAAATTAAAAAAATGAACTTTTGTTCTTTAATTTTGTAATCTTTAGGGAAGTCTCCGCGGGCCAGAACAAAATCGTCGGCGGGCCAGAAATGGCCCGCGGGCCAGCTCTTTGACACCCCTGCTTTAAATGAATGAATTTGTTTATTGCACTCAAAAGTCATATGGTACAAATGTGAGTCAATAAAATGTTATTAGTGCAATAGGAGCTTATACTACCTGGATCCCTCTTCCTTGACTATTTTCATGCATGCATGCTATTATTTCACTTAACTAGAACATAACTGATAAAAATTATAATAATAAAAATAATAGTAAATATAATAATAATGCCAAAAAAATATTAGTGCAGCAGTATATCAACTCAAACCACTTTGATATTGATATAAAAGACACCAGAAAAACATCATTATCAACAGTCTGTAAGGAATACTGACATACAGAGTGCCTAGATACTGCAAGTGGAGATATGCAAGTATAAAGACCAAATAGTTAATCAACGTTAGTATAGTTTAAAAACAAAGCCTTTTGACGTTAAATAAATGAATGAATGAAAGAATGAATTTGTTTATGAATGAAACCTCATCTTTTTATTGGTAACAGCCTGATTTCAATTTAGTTTAAAGTTATGACTAAAATAATTACTATGATGTCACTGTTGGAGGATTTGATTAGATTTGGTTATTTAATCTGTGTTAATCAAAACGTTTTCTTTCTTCTCAGGATGGACATTCTAGTCGTGAAAAAACCGTGGTCGCTGATCAACGTACTGAAGGCGATTAACAAGTTAGTCTGACTTTCTAAATCTGAATTGATTATCTTAACTATGTTAGAATCATTGGATTAAATTGGTTTTTTATCTTTGAAAATTTAACATCGAATTTTAAATTCCGCATTTTAGGTAAGTTCCATGGTCTCTCTTAGTTACCAGACAAAGTCAAAAAGAGGAGAAAGCAGGAGGAAGCAGATGACAAGGCAGAGAAGTCCTTCGCTTATTACATCTGACCAATCAAACTTAGTTTTGTAAATCTGTTGCTGTTGCTGGACTGGGATCACCTCTGAGTAGTTTCCTTGATATACATGCCATATTGAATGAATCAATTGGTTGATTTTTGGTCGTGTTTCTCTTGCAGACACTGGATCGCGGTTTTCAAGTCATTCTGGACGTACGAAGATCAGTTTCTCGTTCAGGATCTTTGTTCCACTTTTCAAACCAGACCAGGTTTGTTTGGCAATCAGCGATTGTAGTTACATTGATTACCTGTTTAAAAATTTATTTGCTTTTATTTCTTTAATTTGACTTTATTGTTCTTTATCTACCTTGGTATACTTATTGTTATTTATTTACCTTTTACCGTTGTCCTTTATTTATCTTGTTTATCGATATGTGCCGTTTAAAACAAACTTAGTATTTGAGACCAGAGTTATTATATATTGAACATTTGAAGACGTAATTGCTTTTTAATGTCACAGTTTAAAATTAGTGTGTGAGACAACTGATGTAAAACAATGAACATTCCTAACTTGCATTAGATCCTATTATCACAATGTGTGAACATAAGGAATGTAATATGAACTCTTTTTTAAAGGTCTTAAAGATTGAACATTGCTGAAATTGTGAAGCTTCAGTTAGACGCATTTTGATGGTGTTTCTAGGATTGAGGGTTAAAAGGAGGGTGTCAGGATGGGTGGGTGGGAGGGAATGGTGGGAGGGGGAGTGGGAAAGACGGAAGGAGGGCGGGAGGGATGGAGGGAGGGACGTAGGGAGGGATTGGCAGGGAAGGGCCCGAATCCTAAAATTCCCGGGCAACACTGGGTACCACAGCAAGTATACAAATATTTGATCATGTCAACGATTATATTCCTTCATTCATTCATTCAGAATGTCCTGCATTCCTTCTCTATCTCGTAGGCAGTTTTCATCAATGAAAATAATATGATGGAAATAATTGAAGGGGCCCTATAATAATATCACCTGTAATTATATTATGTTTGTCATCATTTACCTTTTACAAACACCTTTCAAACGGTGTTAAACGAGAATATAAAGCCAAGAGATTTCTTGCTAAAGTAATATACAATTCCCGCCAGCAATATTGCTATATAACGTAGGTTGAACCCGTTTTAAAGGTGTTTTTAAAAATTAAATAATATTAGTAATAAGTCTAAAGGATCAAATAATTATTTTGTAGTAAATATGTGTAATATATTTCCACGCCTTCGTCGCCAGTTCTTGCTGGTCAGCCATATAGCTTAACTAGCTGAATTACCCGGCGTTGCCCGGGAAATTTCGAATTTTAGTCCCCAGCCACGCTGATCCCGCTCCCACTCCGCCTTTCCCACCCCGCCTTCTTCCATCAGCCACAACCCGACCACAGCCTGGGGTGCCTGGCGTTCTCCGTGAAATGTAGGGTTTTCGCCCCAACCCATCTCACAGCCACCCCTGCGGGGCGGGTTCGCTCGGCATTTTCCGGTGAATCTTGGTTCTTTTGCCTAAACCCGTCTGCCCTAAAAAATGTCCAGATGGCCTACATACGACGACACGGCATAATATTAATTACCAGTAAAAATTGTCATTATCTTGCGATCAACCGTTCATAATTATTATCAGTGTTTTTAGTATAATTTTGCGAAAGCGTGCGCTATAAAATCGGCCGTCTAAAGTGAGGTGAAGAAGTGATGACGTCATAAATCTATGGATTCTTTGAAAAGTGTACTGGATCTTCCGGCGACCACTCTTAAATATTGCGTTAACTTTCGGATAGAAAATTAAATTTTTCAAACTCAGGAAAAGGTAAGATTTTCGGATCGCGAAGCCCGATAGTGTTTTAATGGGGTGCTATAGGAAGTTGTTTTGTAAATTTTTGGGAAAAAATCGGTCGCGTGGATGAGGAGATTTTTTATCAAGCACACATTACAATTTGTCATTTATAGGTTTAGATAGAGCGTCTTATTGGTCATATTCCTAAATATGCCCAGATTTCAGCTTATATGCGTGAAACTATTAATAACGATTGACCGAGTTCTTAAACACCTTGAAAACGTTTTTCAATCGATGCTTATATACAAGAAAAAGGAAATTAATTATTAAATTAAAGCCATGAATTATGTCGTTAAACCCTGCATCCATCCATCTATCTGTAAGTGCTGTAATAATTATGTCAAACAAATTTTTGTGGAGGGAGACGTCCTCCGTTGTCATAGACCCTCGTCAAGTCTGGGTCCATCCATCTGTAACTCGGATATAAATAGTAGATAATGTTGTAGTGCCAACAGTGTGCATTCGATTCTCCCCCCCTGAGACTTTTACTGTGTAGGGGACCTTGAGTATATTCTTCACCTTTTAAACATGGAACGCAGAATCTGTTCATTAGTTCGTCATCATATGAAGCGTTTGCGCTTCTCCTACTCCTCACCCTTCTCCTCCTTATCATCCTAAAGCAGCGGTTCCCAACCCGTACCCGTCGGCCAAAAGTGGCCCGCCAGGCCTAAAAAAATGGCCCTCATCTCTCAAAGAATTAACACAAGTATATGAAAAAATTGAATATTGGGACGGGATAGAACGCATAATTATTTTCTATTAAAAATTATTTTATTTTGACGTCTATAAATACCATCAAACATTCTATTTTGATTCAATTGCGACAGTTTTATATGCTGTTAGTTGATTAAATTTTAGTCTCGTGTCCCCCCCTGATGTCCTTTAACTTAGAAAAAGTGACCCCAGAGTCAAAAAAGGTTGGGGAACACTGTCCTAAAGAGAACTACCCACAATGGAGAAAGTCAGCTGGCAGTGGAACCACAAAGTCGCCTCTAAAATGCATAGATTTTTCTTTTTTTTGACTTGATAATATTTGGTGATGATATGATTTGATTTGATTTCTTTTTCCTATTTCCGTTAAAAGAATCGTTTTCTGATTTGCCGAACATCATCGATCTGTGCCGAAGATTGTGGCGATCATTCGAACCAAAGAGGCGAGTTTTAATTTCAATTACGTTTATAGTTCTATTCAGTCTGTTTATACCCATCTTAGTTTTTTTTAATTTCAATTTGAATTAAGTTCAGTTCCGTCTTGGTTTCAATCAATCTACGTTTCGGACTATTCAGTTATTTTGTCTTAGTTGTGTTTATTTTTCTGTTTAGTATGTTGGATCACTGGTTTGCAATTGTTGAGAGATGAATTTAAATGCACAAATTAACTTCGAACCTGGGTCAACGAATGGATGGATTAAATTACGAAACTGCAACTACTCTTAACCCTCATGCGACCAACATATTTTACTCCTTAATATGACCAACTGGGGTCCCCTGGGACCCCAACAATTAATCATGCGTTCATTGCTTCATGCGTCAATATTGTTAAGGGTATAGCATATGTAAATTGCGTAAAAAAGCAATGTCAGTAGTTTCTGTGAGTTAGTAGTAGTAATAATAATAACAACAATAATCAGGACAATTTATATAGCGCAGTAACACAGCAAGGACGCCTTACAAAGCAGCTAACATGCGGGATAAGCCATATAGCGGGGAAGTACGACCATGTTTTTGGCATGAATCTAAAATGGGTATAGGACATCACCCTCCCCCGGCCCATGACCCTGTCATTACCCCCCCCCATTACCTCCGTAGGACATTATCCCCCGCCATTACCCCCGCCTGTATGCATGTAGGTCTAGTGCATATATGTAGGTATGTACATAAATACATGCATGCATACAAACGTACATACATGCACAGACTCTCATACACACAAGTATGCATGCATGTATGTATTTATAGATGCATACAATACATACATACATACATACATACATACATACATACATACATACATACATACATACATACATACATACATACATACATACATACATACATACATACATACATACATACCCTGAATCCTACTAGATCATTTCTCGCTGTCATATCTTTTCATGAAGTAGCGTTCGGTTCCATAACAAAAAATCATCATAAGGCGCGGGACCCACTAGATATTTCGTATTTAAAAAATAACCGTGAAAGTTAAACCGGATTTGATTATACGTAAATAATGAGCGATGTCCACGTGACAAATTCATAAAACGTCGTTAAAAAATTTTGACAAGCAAAAAAGTTACACGAGACGAAACGGTGCTGGGGTCCCCCAGGACCCCAGTTGGTCATTTGAGGGTTAAATGTATGGATGGATGAATGTGGTGGTGATGGTATTTGCAGTTTAACGTCACTGTGTGGTAACAAATACCATTATCGACGCCCTCCTCCTTTATACAGGCATGGGACTGGCACTGGCAGAGTGCAATCAGAGGCGGAGTTAGGATGAATGTTACACCTGTGACAGTCTTTATGAAGACCTGTTGTGGCCCACGTAGGATAGTCAGTATTGTGTGGCGCGGTAGTGTAGTGGTGTGGTCGTTGCCTTGAAGCCGGAAGGTTCGAGGTTCGAATCCACCTCGCCGCGTAAGGACCTTGGGCAAGTCCTTCACTCGCAATTGCTCAGCACTTTGGCATGAAACTCTGATGCAGAGTCCGCTCTGCATTCGGGAGCGCCTCTGAGTAGAGATAGCTTGTATGGGGCGCTATAACAAGTGCACATACAAACATACAAACCAATTAGCAATGAAGTCAATCAGCGATTTGCAAGATTTCTTTTTTATATAATTATAGCCTAGTACTATTAAAATGTATCTAATTCATTTAACCAAAGTTTTACGTCATTTATTTTTAGCTCATACAGTGCAGTAGCAAAGAATTCATGGCGTCCAAAATACACCGTTTAAATACACCAATTTAGAACCAGATTTGACAAAGGCTTGTGACAAGAGAGGTCGTTGCCCTAGAAAAAAATTGTTTGGCGTAATACGGCTCTCTATTTATAAGTTTAATTGCGACTATTATTATTTCCGTTGAGTTCTGTTTATATTTAGTTTTAAAACCTCTCCTTTCTGCTTTCGTGTGTTTTAGATGGGACGTCAAAAGTTCACGAGAAGAATTTGAAACGATGAAGAAAGAGTCACTCATCCAAATCTCTAAACTCGATGAATCGCTGAAGCGTGGCAGAGTGTCAGAAATGTGCAACAGCTCAGTGGTAAGCATCACGGTTCCAATGGATGGATGGGTGGATTGGTGGGTGCGTGGATGGATATGGATAGATGGATTGTAAAATATGGATAGATGGATAGATACGTAGATACATATTGGATGTATAGATTGACAAACAGTCATATTGGGGGATGTGAAAGGGGAGATTTCCTCCTCATTTCAACGCCACCCTTTTTTATCGAGATCTCTATTGACATTGGCATTCAGAAACATTTCGTATCCCAACCGTACATCACTTCAAGCAGCCACACTACATGCAGTGTTATTTCTATTAACTGAAACTGTAACTGAAATAGCAGAATAACTGAAAAATCTATGCCAGTTAACTGTAACTGTAACTGAAACTGAAAAATGTTGAATAACTGAAACTGTAATAGAAACTGAAAAACAATAACTGTATAACTGAAGAATCAAAAGGAGTTAACTTGAAAATAAAACAAGTGCTTTTTCTATACATTTCTCACAACATAACTATTCAGAGGCGTTCTCAGCACGGAAACTTCGGGGGAGAAGAAATGTCTTTAAAGAACATGAGACCAATGAAGAGAAACTAGTCATTAGTTGAGCCCTTACTGCCCCTTAGTGTATAGTATAGTAGTATGTTTGACTACTGCCTTTCTGTAACATTTGTAATTCTGCTATTACATGACAAGTTGATTAATCACTTTGAGGGGTGTTTCACTCGTTATCTTTTGGTTTGTTAACATATGTGACAGAGCTCCTATCCATCTCTGGCCCTCATTGCAGAAGACTTCGTATCCGCGCCTGTTTCACAAGCATACGTTGAGCGCGTCTTCTCAGTTTGTGGGGACTTGTGTGCAAGAAAGCGAAACAGATTAAGTGTAAACCTGTTCCTTAAAGTCAACCGACAATATGTAAAATCAGATTGATCTCCTATTCAACTTTCTGGGAACTTTGCGCAATATGTGTGACTGTGATCAGTGTTTTAGTAGTTGTGACGTTTGAATATACACTTAATAACTGTAACTGAAACTGTAACTGAAAAATAAGAAATAACTGTAACTGAAACTGAAAAATCTCATTGCAGTTAACTGTAACTGAAACTGTAACTGAAAAATAAAAAAATTGATAACTGTAACTGAAACTGTAACTGAAAAACCATAACTGAAATAACACTGACTACATGTTGGTCTGAAAAAGACACATCATATCGTCGACCCCATTTCCATGCCCACAGTGCCCGTTCCAAATTCCTATGCGTGGGACTTCGCACATAATATGAACACAATTGAAGTAGACACCATATTCAGATGTGGAACAAATATAAATTTACAGTTACAATATAATTCAATAATTATAATGCAATAATTATTTTAATGATGTGTTAAGAAATGTTTTTTCTCTGGCTAATTGAAGGTTTTGTGATTGGATGATTATTTATAGGCAGATTGTATTATTTGAAAGAGGTGTCTAATTATCAGCTTGTAATTTATCGTTTAGACTACGACGAATGGTTTGTCAGTGGTTACTTCAATAACCTTTGCTTCCGTAATTATTGTCAATTGTTTTATCTGTGATAGTTTCAGACTAAAATTGATGAATTTATTCGCATTTATCGGCCTTTGACCGTTTCATACAGTTCGGGGGTCGGGTAGAGTAATGGTTAACACGCTGGCCAAGAGTGCGAGAGGTAGTGTGTTCGAGCCCCCGTTGGGCGGATTTGCTTTGTTGGCTGCCATCGACGCCGTGTAATTACAAAGCTGTCTGTTCAGTTAGTAGTTAAATTTAATTAAGATTACTGCATAACTTGTAAATGTAAAGCGCAGTGCGTCTTGCAGGCGTTTAATTAAAGAAAAAATATTATTATTATTAAGGAATACGATAGTATTAGTACACCTTTATTATAAACTAGCTGGGGTACCCGGCGTTGCCCGGGAAATTTAGGATTCGACCCGGCCTCAGCCCCACCACACCACGCCCCACCCCTTCAACCCCCACCCCACAACACCCCACAGCACTCCGACCTCCACCGGTACGCCACCCGTGAAATTACGGTTTTCGGGAAAAATTCCTCTCTGACCCCATCCCTCTCACCCGCACCCAACCCTCCCCACCCCCACCCCTCCAAACCGACCCACCCCTACCTTCGCCTCCCCACCCCACCATCCTCCACCCCACAACGCCCCACCGCACTCCGACCTCCACAGGCACGCCACCCGTGAAATTAGGGTTTTCGGGAAAAATTCCTCTCTGACCCCCACCCCTCTCACCCCAACACAACCCTCCCCCACCTACCCACCCTCTCCCCCACCCACCCACCCCACCGATCCACCCCTACCTTCGCCTCCCCACCCCACCATCCCCCACCCCACAACGCCCCGCTGCACTCCGACCTCCTCAGGTACGCCACCCGTGAATTTTGGGTTTCGGGGAAAATTCCCCCTCACCTCATCCTCTCCCCTCTCCTTCCCTCCACCCAACCCTCCCCCCACCCCCACCCCCACCCTCTCCCCCACCTCATCCCACCACACCGACCTGCACCAGTACGCCACCCGTGAGGATCTTCGTGAAAAATACATCATTTGCGCTGGCCTTTTATATAATGACCATGCAAGCGTTTAAAAAGGTGTTTAAGAAACTGCCGTCTCAGTGTTTTCGGCCCCCACCCTGGCCCTCTTGGCGGTAGAGATTCGCCAACCACTGATCCGGGTGGTTCTGATGGCCCTCTATCTGGGTAAAAAAAATCATATAAATGGCTGCGTTTTTTTGAAAAAAAATTTGGGGGTTTCGCTCCCCATCCTGACCCCCATGGTGGCAGAGAATCGCCAACCCCTCGACTTTGTGTCTCCTGCCGAGACCTACACAGTAGTGAAGGTTTGGAGTGAAAAGCTCAAAAACTGTGGAAATGCATCCCGGACAAACAGACAGACAGACAGACAGACAGACACACGTTACAGAATCTTCTCTTTATTTATATAGATGTACCGGCCTCTATATAAGCCAGGAGCGTACAGCAATTGAGTAATTTTGTCAGATGCGAAATGGGTAACAACTACTAATTACATATTGAAACGAGATTGTGTAGATCTATAATAAAGGCGTACAACAGTATCCAAATGTCATCACTAGACACGTATGCAGCTGATATGGTAGAAAAACGATGCAAATTATGGCGCTTAATATTATTATAATTATTATAATTATTAAAATGATAATTATGATGATGATTTTAAGAATTATAATAATTATAGTGATTATGATGATACTGATATTAATACTTTTAATAAAAATCATTTATAATTGATAAAAATAATGGCGATGATGATGACGATGATGATGATGATGATGATGATGATGATGATGATGATGATGATGATGATGATGATAATATAAATAATAGTAATAATACTACTACTAATAATAATAAGTAATAATGATAATAATATCTTGCACATGTTCCAGCACTTGTAAATATTTTCTTTACATCATCTAACCATGGATTAGTTAAAAACCTTCCTCATCTATCTTTCAACTCCAGCTGGAAGGGCCGACAGCATTCCGTTTCTCCGTGGAGATGGACTCTTCCACCGCCGTTCAATCCACCACTTCGTCCGAAGATCCAGTTGAATCCACTCCATCCTACTCCATGTCTATTCCACGTGATCCGCTGGAAGTAGTGGTCTCCGTGGAAGAGCTACAACGAGTCTACGAATGCTTTGACGCCATTCTCAAACATCTCATATCTCTCAGGTCGGTTCTTTTTTGCTCTGCTATTGCGGTATAATTGTTCTCTTTAGTTTTCTTCTATGCTTGAAATATATTGTTAATATGATGTATTTCTGTATTGCATTATATCCTCTAATTGCTTTTGTCTCATTTCTTACACCTTGATAATTTCTCCTTTCCACGTCATTCTCTCTTCATCCTCTATTCTCGGCTTCTATTCTCTTCTCGTCTCCGTATCTTCTCACCACTCACTTTATATCTCTTCCCTCCTATCTTCTTAACTCTCCTCTTCCTCTGCTTCTCCTCACTCCCCCTACTCCCCATTCTCTACCTCTTCCTCATCTTCTCTCTTTTCTTCCTCTCTCTTCTCTGCTCCTCATTCTCACGTCCACTTCTCTTCCTCTATTTCTGCTCTCCCTTCTTGTATCCTCTGCTCCTCCTCACCCTTGTTGTCTTCCTTTCCCCTGATCCTGTCCATTTTCCTTCTTCCAGGGACCTCATCAGGGAAGAGTTGTCTCCCTCCTCTTGCTCCTCCTCCCTCCACCAATCAAATCGTCCGATCGTTCTTCAATCCTTCGTACAACTCGGTCAATACGTCTGCGCCATACACGACCAATACCAAAGGTATGACGTATAACCATGAATATGCAGCAGCTGTAACTAGGTCCTTATGCAGCTGAGGTAATTAGGTTGAATATGTGATAATTAGTATAATTTCAGGAATGTATACATCAGCTGTATCTAGGCCAAAAAATATAGAAGCAGCTGTAGCTATATTGAAAAATGTGCAGCAGCTATAACTAGGTCGGAACTGTGAATACCAACGAGTCATGGAGATGCTTAATTAAATCAGTATAATGTAATTAATAGGATAAAATAATGATGTTTATTCATTGCATATAATTATGCATTGACAATTATCTCTAACTGCAATATTTAAAAAATTATATATACAATTTTATTGAAACTTATGAAAATACATTTGGCGCTGATTTACTGGTGAATTTAAAAGGCATTATACTATAATGAGTATTAGGTATGCAATTGTTATTCACAGAATAAAATCCTTTCAAGGCTGCGTTTATTGCATAGATCTCACCAATCAGACTTTGTTTTGGTAAAATTCACTTGTAGAATTTGGCTTCTGTGGCTCATCGTCTCGTTCTTATATTATTGTTTGGTGACGTTTAAAAGGTGTCTAACTTTACATCACTTTCACTGGAATTGTCAAAAATGAATGGAATTCTGAAGTTCTCCTTCATCCTTATTTCAACTCACAGAATGAATAAACGGGTGTTAATGAATTTATAAGCATAGTCTAGCAGAAACTAGATTTTAACACTGATTTCTAAAGACTGCTTGATCAGAAAACAAAATTGGATGAGTTGGTGCAAAAAAATAAAAAAATATGAATTTTGTATATAATTATTATACGTTTGAATATTATTTTTTGCAACCGGTTTCAGAGCATTGTCAGAAGACAAGAACACGTCAGATGTTTATTTTCAATTGCTGTTAACTCTGTCGTCATTTGCTCAACAATTCAACATTCAGGTAAAAATATTATTAATATTTTATTTCTATTATTATCATCAAAATTATATTCGTTCCGTTGGACAGTGATCTTTTTGTAACAGGAAGAATTTTTTTATTATTGTTGTCAATATTGAATTTTTTTTGTCATTATTGCTGGTGATTTATTTAATTGTAACTCGCTCCCACAGTAATTAATTTGAGTGTTTTCGACTCTTACTTATAGAAAGAAATGATACGTTAAAAGAGGTGTTTAATAAATTCGGTTTAATAAAATTGACTTTTTGAGACGATTTCAACCACGAGATTTGTGCCAAGTGTTGGTATCTCTCAGTCTGTCTCTGTCTGTTTATTTACCTTTGTCTGCCTTTGTCTGTCTGTCTCTTTATATGTCTGTCTCATATTCACACACACACACACACAAACTCACTCAAGCCCAACTTATTCCGCTGTTATTCCAGTTTTTGTCCGTTTTCTGCGATTCTATATAATAGGTTGCTCCGATCACGTGCCATGCGCTTCGCCAGTTCTTCAAAGATGACACGAAGAGGTAGAACACATTCCACAATTTCACTTCATGAATGGAAATCTAGGGGTGCTTGTCTTTTGCATTTTGTCTGCTTGCTTGTATGTCTATCTGTCTGTCTCTGTGTATGTTTGTCTGTCTGTCTGTCTGAGCTCATATCCCAGATGTATTCTGTATTCTACCCAAATGTATTCTTATGTATTCTTACTTATTTATCAACTACTTTTAATTAAGCTTCTGCTAAAATTTAAATGTGATGGATGGATGGATTTGACAGAAATTTCTTTGGCATAATACAGCTTTTAGTTCAAGAATGGTTTTACCGTGTTTAACGTTTAAAACTAAAGCATCCGACAACCACCTTTTTGTATTGTATTGTATTGTATTGTATTTAAACATTTATAAAGCGCCTCTAGTAGGGTAAACCGTTCAGAGGCGCTCCCAGTGCGCAAGGCCCCGTGAGAAGAAGCAGGTTTTGAGAAGAGACAGAGCAGAGGAGAGACTGACAGACAGAAGAGTTGAGCGAACAGAAGGAGACAGAGAATTCCAGAGAGAAGGACCAATTGAGACAAAAGATCGAGACTGAGCCATAGCAGTTCTAGACTTCTTCACCTACCACACTTTCTCTCTCCCCACATTTCTACGCCTACTCTTCGCCATCCTTTTCCATCTCACAACCTTCTCACACGTTTCAATTAAAAAGTCATTTCTTTCTTGAATGAAGCAAACCTACTTAACATTGGATTGATAACAGAGACAGAACATTAATTTGTTTGGCGTATTACGGCACTTAAGAGCAATTCGAGGAAGACCTTGCTACTTAACATTTAATGCCTCCATACCTTTATATAAGGTGGTTTGAATTAGTTTTAAAGGTGTTTTAGGTGACCGCTCTAACAATTAAGTTTTACGTTTTAGAATATCTTAGATTGTGACGCTTCATGTACGCATGATTGTTTACATTGATTGATTGACTGATTGATTGACTTGTTGATTCTACCAATCAAATCAATCAGTTCAATCAATACCACATTTTTACTTCTCAACCTACCCTTCACAATCTCTTTCCACTTTTCAGTTATAATGATCGAATGATAGTTAACTGACTTGGAATTAGCATTTGTTTCCTGGAATGAAAGTGGCTGCTTATGTAAAGTTTCATAACTTAGTTTGAAAGGTGCCTAAGTTGTCCGCTCTAACTGTACAGACCTTCCATAATAAGTTTCTTCAAGTTTTAAGTCTTCTATACCTTGTTGGCTTAAACGCAGTGTTGGATTTTTAAAGTTTAAACTACACATCCAGAAGTATCAATCTATGGGTGGAACATATAGCGCCTTTTCTTTAATTGATCTACCATTAGAAAGAGAAGCTTCATGTATGCATGATTTTTTTTACAATCAATTGATTGACAAATTGATTGATTGATTGACTTTACTGATTGATTGATGTATAGATTATGTGATCAATTTCTTAATTAATTTGCTGATTGATTTAATTAATTGATTGATTTGATTGATTTCAGAACAGTAGTCGAGGTTGGATTCTCTCAGATTGAATCGATTCGATCTTCCGTCATCAACCTTCGTCAGCTTCTAACATCCGAAGAATCTTTTCAATTATCAAACAATTGACTCATATCATCTCTGTCGCCTTAACTCTAGCCATATGTTACATTTACATATGCAGCAATTCATATGTTTTAAGCCCCTCCCCTGTTGCAACTCGTATATTTTTTGGATTCAAACCATCTGCCGCCTTAACTCAAACCGACTCTTAACATTTACGTACTTAAAAATTCATGTTTTTTAAAACTCATCCCCTGTTGCAACTTGTACATTATGTGGACACCCTGCCCCATGCGTACATACAAAAAAGCTTCTTTATTTTACAGTTAATTAGCTAAAGTCAGCTCTAAAATTTCTATTTTTAACATTTATTTAACTGAACTATAATTCACTACCACGTGTGGCCTTAACCCGAACCGCATTTCTTGATTATTTCTTAAACTGTGTTAAGTGTTTTGCTCTCACTAAGTGGTGCTACTAACATTTATGACGCCATGCTAAGCTACCTCTTATCGATAATTATATGCTCTGAGTTAACGTAATTTCGGGATATATAAAAATGTCTAAGTTGATTGTAAATTGATTGGTTTTTGGTGCATAAAGTTTAAATTGTTATTGGAAATTTATGATAATTTTTTTCTAAAGTCTTTGTTGATAGTAAATCGTTAAACTTTGAGCGCATAAAGTTTAAGTTTCTGGTGGAAATTAATGAGAATTTTTGTTTTTGTAAAGTACCTAAAATGTGGTATCTAAATTGCCGCAAAGACGATTAAATTTGCAGGTGAAATGTTGCCTCATCAGTGGATGTTGTGACCGAAGATCTGATTTAGTCACACGTGATGGTCACGTGGGTGGACTAGAACCTCCACTCTGTACACTACTATTTCTAATCCCGGGCTGTGGAGGGGTTGTCTGTTTGGCAACCCCAGTTTCTCTGTCTCGGCATATGTGGATATGGATTCATTTTGTGGCAGCTTTTTAGTTGAATGTACATTTTATTTGCATATCTTTGTATATTTGTCATGATAATTGATTTAAAAAATACAAAACTTTGAATCGTTTTGTGTCCATCATTTTGAAATCTAAATATGACATGTATTTGCCTAATAAATTTGACGTTTATCGATATAAATATTCAATTTCTTTGCATATTACTTTATGCATAAGTTACATCTGGAACTCTGTGCCTCTTCAACTCCTCATGTTCATTACATGTTTCGTGAGACTGTCTTTCACTCTAAACTGAAAACAAATTTACCATTTTACGTATAGTCTTTAATGGTCTTCCGAACATCATTGAACTGAGCTTTGAGGCATCGTCAGATTTCAGTTGTATCGTTTTGCATTGAAACAATAAGTTCAGGTCAGTATAATAATATCCATTGTGAAATATGTTCTTAAATCTGTTGATGAGTTTGTTATCAACACTTCGTCCGTCTCTGTCCATTGGAATTTAGATCACTACTAAAACTATAGTAGTTTCTGTACGACGTCAGTGTGAGATTATACTGGGATTGCAAAGATCGTTGAGCCACCCTCCTCCGTTATCCAGGCTTGGGACTGGCACCGTCAGATTGCAAGTAGTGGCGAATTACACGTAACACATTTTATCGTTTTTTAAGATAAATTTGTATTATTAAATCATTCATTTCGAAAATGTATGCAGCGTGTCTTCAAAAAGACTGCGTAGAGGCGCTGCAAGCCCAGTCACGGCCGAAAAGATAGATCTCGAACAAATGGTAAAAAGTAGCAAGATTATTCCGAGGTAGTAAGCGTGGTGCAAGCGGAGCCCATTCCATGTGGACGGGCCAACAACCGGGAAGGCTCGACGCTGTCTAGTAGAAGAGCAGATTCGAGGGACCAGCGGCCGAACGGGAGGCTAAGTTAGAGATTGGGCGACAGAGATTAGACAATCGGGACGAAGCACAACTAGTAAGAAACCACTCCACAGAAAAATCGATCGTTCTTGTGAAATGGTTGATATTGGAAAATATTTGAAAGAAATGCTTGTAGAAGTTCATCAGTTTTTTTGCGCAGCGAAAACGTTATATTGTTTCATTTTTCTGAAACCGAAACACAATGAAAGTTCGTCCTCTCAGAAACCCGAACCCACCAAGCAGGAGAATTATAGATCTGGTCTTTTACAATTGAAGGCAGTTCTTTTGGCCGAGATGGAGTCGGCAGTACATCTGAGTAGTTTCCTTGAAGATGTGCTATATAAATACTTGAATGAATGAATGAATGATTGATTTAATTCAAATCAGATTCCATAATTGATTAGAGTAATTTTGAGTACAACGGTCACTGCGTAGAGACCTTGATAAAATCCTCACCTTAGACACCTTTAAACCGTTTTAAAAGGACGCGATAAAAACGTGTGATGAACAAAATTTGAAGGATTCAGCAAACTTGTGCTTAGACGTGCACCTTTAAATCACTTGATATAAACAAAAGAATGGGTGTGTGATATAATAATTATAATCTTTGTCTGGAAGATAATGATTTACGGGTTTTGAGTATGTCGTTCATTTTTCAGCGCCATCACTAACTGTTCGTTATGATTCACTGCTATAGGCCTACATACATGTATGTATTAATTCAAAAGTTGCTTGTCTTAAACATTGCAAGTGATTGCAGGGGTATGTTCAGTGCATCGGAGCCGGAAGATTGTTGGTTGCTTTAGAGTTTAGATAGTATAATTTACACTAAGAATGGGTTAATGAAAATAATACTACTAGTAACGCACTAGCGCCCATTGACCACATTTGGGAACACTCGGGCGGACTTAAATATGAAATCAGCGTTTTGGTCATCAGTTTTTCTGGCAAAGATCACCTAACATTGAGCGTCCCCTTCGAAAATTTCTGTAACCGCCCTTGAATCAGACTGTGTGCTGCTAATAAAATATTAATTTGTGAAGTTACCGAAAGCAGCAAATGTGATAAATTTGCATGTTTTTCCCAAATGGGAACACAGTACCATATGTGCCCATTGTTCCCAAATGGGAACAGCTCGCCATCTAGCGGCCGATAGCTTAATTATATAATTTAAGGTTCCTTGGACCATATGCAAAATTATTATTAGCAACATTGTATTGTTTTGTATATAAGAGTTTCACGCCGAAGCGCTGAGCAATTGTGAGTGAAGGACTTGCCCAAGGTGCTTACGCAGCCAGGTGGATTCGAACCTCGAACCTTCCGGCTTCAAGGCGTTTATATATACGTTATATAGCAATATTGTCATCTTTTAAGCTCTTCGATCGTCATCATCCGAAGCCTTCTTCACCATGTCCTACATAATATTTGATTCTTTGGAGTTAGGCCTATTGCTAATATCAATTTATTTCTATAATTATACACCCTTTAAACGGGGAAACCTACGTTATATAGCAATAGGCCTACTGTTTGACGAAATTATTATTATTTGTCCATAATCTCTTGTTTTTATATTGTCGCTTACTACCGTTTAAAAGGTGTTGCAAAAGGTAACAGGAGAGGACGATGACGAACATGATTATTATTCGGTATAATTCAATTCCGAGACAGCAAGCGGAAGCCCATTCCATGCGAATGGGCCAACCACAGAGAAGGCTTGACGCTGCCTGGTAGAAGAGAGGGCAGTAGAGCGCAGGACCCGGTCATGCTTTAATGGGTGACCAGCACAAGAACTAAGCATCATGATATGAAACCGGCTACACCTGTATTCGTACCTTATGCCTATAATGGGTTTCCTCAGATTCACTTTTCAGTCGAGGTTGGGTCGGGAGCCTTCGAACCCGATTAGCATTTTACCTCGATAGTGTCGGTCGTGGTTAGTGTTGCTGGGCTTTCAAATCCCAACTAGAAATTGTGCGATGATATCTGCTTCTTGAACGTTCAACGCCTATAATAGGGATCCTTGGTTTGTAGAGGAGTTCCTTCCGATTTCGATTTACCCATGATGATGGTGATGATGATGTTGATGACGACGACTACGATGATGGTGATGATGATGTTGATGGCGACGACGATGATGATGATGATGATTATGATGCTGATGCTGATGACGATGACGACGACGATGATGATGATGATGATGATTGTGGTTATGATTATAATGATGATAAGTTCGCTGCCCGGTTTAGTGGCTCTTATGTTGTTTTACTGTGTGTATTCAGGGTGGGCCAAAATAGACCTATTTTTGTCTCTATATATAATTGGCCAGAAGTAAAAAATAATCTGATGTTACAGTTGCAATCAGAAAGGCAATTCATATTTTTTGGGTCCACCCTATAGTTAAATAGGAGCTATATGGGGAAGTTATAAACTGTTCTTTTTGCGGGTGATATAAAAACATTGTTTTATATTAATTATATTATTATTATTTTATATATATTATTATTGATATTATTATTATTTTATTTTATTAATATTATTATTATTTTTATTATTATTATTAATATTATTATGTTGGTCCAACAACCTGGAATGAACTTCCTCTGACTCTGCGACACCTCCCAAGCTCTTCTCAATTTCACAAACTGTTGAAGACTGGTGCTTTCACTTGATCTCGGCCGGGAGCGCCTCTGAATAGGTACCTTTATATATATATATTGCGATTGATTGGTTGATTGATTGATTGAATTACCATAATTCTATTTTAGACACCTTTAAAACACTTTCAACAGATGTTATATACTTACGTAGCGTTTACTTTTTACTAGATATAATCTGCATGGGTGCTGGAAAGGGCTGGAACAGATAGAACACTACAGTAACTAGCAAATATACAAGAAAGGAAGATGAGGTACTATGGTCATAATCAGGAAAGAAGATGACAACATAGAAAAAGACCTGATAGAGGGTACAACAACGGGGGGAAGAGGAAGAGGAAGAGGAAGACCTTGCACGACATGGATGGATAACATTCGAACCTGGACTGGAATGACGTTGGAACAGATCACAAGGAGCACGGAAGATCGAAGAGGGTGGAAGAAGATTATTCATGATGCGGCCAACCCTCGTCACGAGGACGGTTGAGAAAGAAGAAGAAGTTTAATATCGCAAATATCAATCGCTTTTTCTTTTACACTGAGGAGTGGCAATTATAATGGATAACACTCTGTGATGCGATGCTTACAGTATAGGCTACAGAATCAATAAATTATCTCCTCATAAATGCTTTCAACGAATGTGTGAATTAATAATCATCAAAGAGTGACCATAATAAATAGTACTTAATGCATCAGTTTTAAGGGTGTCTAACTAACTAATCACAAGGAGCACGGAAGATCGAAGAGGGTGGAAGAAGATTATTCATGATGCGGCCAACCCTCGTCACGAGGACGACTGAGGAAGAAGAAGAAGAAATATAATCTGAGTAACTTAAAATATTATACTGTTCTGTTTGCCATCTGATGAGTGAACCCTAATTGTGTGAAGCAATCTCGCATCCATTCGCTTCTGTACAAGAATGTTAACTATTAACATGGCCTTCCTGCTGAGCTACGGCTACACCGTGGGACTCTACCAGGATTCTTCCTGACTAAACTTAAAACTGTTCTTTTTGGGTTTTCTTTGGAGCTGGGAGTGCCTCTGTTTAGATTTTTCTGAATGAAAGAATGAATGATTTACCCTAAACCCCCTCTCTCTCTTCTAGGGCTTACCATGACTTCAATTAATATTTGGATTTATTACTATGAGAATTACTACGATGTCAATTTAGGAGGATTTGGTCAGATGTGAATATTTTATCTATGCAGGGAGAACATTCTGATCGTGAAGAAATCGTGGCTGGGAGGGCTTCTGAGTAGTTTCTTGAAGAAGCGCCATGTACATTCTGGAATTATGTAATTACCTTAAACCTCCTTCTTTTGATTGCTCACATGATTTCAATTTGATCGGAAGTTATGACTAAGGTAATTACTATGATGTTACTGTACTAGTGTTATTTTTGTTGTCCAGTTGTGTGAATTTGGGAGAAAGTAGGTTACCCTGGGCCTCGGCTCCTTTTGGTCTCCCACAAGGCTCTGTCCTGGCTCCCTTGCTTTACTTGCTCTACACTTCTGACATTGGCTCGCTCTTAGAATCTTACGGCGTGCTACCAGTGGCGGCGCCAGGGGGGGGGCTGGAGGGGGCTAAGCCCCCCCTAAATGCGGCTCAGCCCCCCCAAAGCAAAATGCGGAAAATGTCTATAACGGCTAATTTCGTAATAAGAAAACTAGACAATCATCAACGGCATCGAAATCTATTTGAGAATGAAGTTAGCGACTTCATTTCTTGGCCTCAGTCTATGAAAACGGGTGACAAGTTTGCACCCTTACCTTTTGACCATACAACCGGAAAGGGTTGTCGAAATTGTCGAAGAAACATCATGGCTCTTAGACACCTCGTTTCAGATTGAAGCCGTTTTATAAGTATTAGACGTATAGAAATATCGAAATTGCCTAGTCCTTCAAAAAGTGGTGCAAAGATGTATTTTCTCTTGATTTTTCGCATATTTCACAAAATTAATCATCGTCACAAAAGAATGTTCAGGATTTTCTCCCTCCTGCAATCAACTATATAATCTCAGCGTAGATGCTTGCTCCAGTGGCGTCCTCAGAGGGCTAGGGGATATAACCTCTAAATGCGGCTCAGCCCCCAAAGCAAAAAGCAGAAAATGTCCATTACGGCTTATTTCGTAATAAGAAAGCTAGACAATGGTTAATGGCATCGAAATCAACCGGTACGTGACTTTTTGGCGCCGCCGTTTTGGCGCCGCCGTTTTGGCGCCGCCGCCTTGGCGCCGCCGTTTTGGCGCCGCCGTTTTGGCGCCGCAATTGCGCTATAATATTTGCGTTTTGCAGTCTATTTCCGGTTCAGTGTATACGACGCGTGAAACAAATTGACGAAATCCTTGCTGAAATAGAAAGTGAATGTACGGCTTGTTGTTGCGTTAATTGAAGCTGGATCGATGAAAATATTCCTGGTTTAATTGGAGCTGGATTTATTAAGCGAACGCATGAGAAATGGAAGATATGATCAAGAAAAGAACGCTGGAGATTTGTAAGCTCGATGAAGAGTCTTTTAAATGCGAAAAAGCGGCGGGAGTTCCGACGAATGCTTGAACAATTGAAGCTGAAAGGAGATTTTTTGCCGGTGAAATAGAAGCTGGATTTTTTAAACAAATGCTTTATTTAATAACAAATTATAAGACATGCGAGGTAGCAGATTAATAAAGTACAAGCGATCAAAGCAGAGGATATCACATCGAATGATTGAAAAAAACAGGCCCACCAAAGAGAGAAAGTCCCGCTAAGAGTGGGCCTATTTAGCTTAGTAAAGAAATAAGAACTTTAAGATGACATAAGATTTTAGCACGATAGATCGAGAAAATACAGACTTTAGTGACAACAATGAATATGCTGTATTAAAGACAAAAGCGACAGTTCTTTTAAAAAGTCCATTGTTTTGAAATGTCCATATTGCAATTATAATAAAAAGGTGTGCAACTGCAAATGTGTGCCAACACTAAAGAAGGTGTGCAATTGCCAATTTTTGCCAACACTAAAGAAGGTGTGCAATTGCCAATTTCTGCCAACACTAAAGAAGGTGTGCAAATGCCAATTTTTGCCAACACTTAAAACGGTGTGTAATTGCCAATTTTTTAGAAACCTAAACAAATCCATTGGTTCGAATTGTTCATTATTGCAATTGTAATATAAAGGTGTCCCACTGCAAATGTGTGCCAACAGTAAAGAAGGTGTGCAATTGCCAATTTTTGCCAACACTAAAGAAGGTGTGCTATGGCCAATTTTTTAGAAACCTAAAGAAATCCATTGGTTCGAATTGTTCATTATTGCAATTGTAATATAAAGGTGTCCCACTGCAAATGTGTGCCAACAGTAAAGAAGGTGTGCAATTGCCAATTTTTGCCAACACTAAAAAAGGTGTGTAATTGCCATTTTTTAGAAACCTAAACAAATCTATTGGTTCGAATTGTTCATTATTGCAATTGTAATATAAAGGTGTCCCACTGAAAATGTGTGCCAACAGTAAAGATGGTGTGCAATTGCCAATTTCTGCCAACACTAAAGAAGGTGTGCTATGGCCAATTTTTTAGAAACCTAAAGAAATCCATTGGTTCGAATTGTTCATTGTTGCAATTGAAATATAAATGTGTCCAACTGCAAATGTGTGCCAACACTAAAGAAGGTGTGCGATTGCCATTTTTTGCCAACACTAAAAAAGGTGTGTAATTGCCAATTTTTTAGAAACCTAAAGAAATCCATTGGTTCGAATTGTTCATTGTTGCAATTGAAATATAAACGTGTCGAACTGCAAATGTGTGCCAACACTAAAGAAGGTGTGCAATTATTATAGGTTCCAAAAATACGAATGATGATTACATTACTGAATGAAACTTGAAAAATAGATATCAAACCCTAAACGATAACTTCGGATTGATGTGTTTATCGCGTTTGTAAACTAAACCGGAAATAGACTGCTGGAGCAATTGTTATAGCGCAATTGTAGCGCCAAAACGGTTCTTTCCGGTCGCGGTAGCCAAATTTGACCATGACCCTCTCCCAACCATTGCTATCCGTTGCCATCTTTGCATTCCAGTCCCACCATATTATTAGTATTTCACTCTTGTACACCTCGTCTATCGTCTCCGCCAAATCGCCATTAAATTCCTCTATATCCTCTTCCGCACTTGATGATGTCGGTGCATATATCTGGATCACCGTTATGTTGAACGGCTGTGCACCGAACCTAGCCATTGTTATCCTATCGTTAATAGGCTTGTATCCCAGTAAGGCATCATGTCCTCCTGCAGCAGCTGCATCTTGCCTGCTTCGCTCAGTGTGCGAACTTTCCATGTGCCCACTGACACCACGTCTCTCGCCATCTTGATTTTCCTTTCGGTAGCTGACTGTACGGCCCAGCACCCATCGCTCGAATGGAGCCGTGGACCCTAAATGCGGCTCAGCCCCCCCCCCCAAAGCAAAACGCGGGAAATGTATATAACGGTACAGCGCGGGCACGGCATAAACTTTACGCGGATACGTTTGAGGACCTCCCATTCTCTTGTGCTATCTGAATTGGACACCTTTGTTTATGATAATTCGGAGATTAATCTAGGATTGCGGCCGGACACACCAAAAATCTAAAACCTCGACAATTACTCATGACTTCGTTTAAATAACTCACTCAATCTCCAACTACATCTTGCAATGGAATGTTTATGTGGAGCGCGTTTGTGCCAGTGCACAATTTCTTGTAAAACCCTTGGTCGGTATGTGCTTCGTTCATGCGTTCGGCACTCGCAGCTTCGCGATTGCAATATGATCGCCCTGGGAAGAAAATGTTTTAGTTGCGCCTCTTGGAGGAAGGAAGGCTTGGGGCTTCAGCCCCCCCAAACCTGAAATCCTGGCGCCGCCACTGCGTGCTACGTCAGCTGTATGCAGATGACACTCAGGAATATCTGCACTGTCCTCCACTCGCAGCCATTGAGGTTACCCGCACCAGGCAACAAGTAATGGGGGCCTCACAGATTGGATGTTCTCTAACCAACTCCGCCTCAACGCCAAAAAAGCCCAATTCATTTGGTTGGGTACTAGGCAACAGCGGGTTAAGCTCGACCTGAGCGTTCTCGCTTCTCAATACCCATCTATGCCTCCATGTTTGCGTGACCTTGGAGTGCTCCTGCACTTTGAACTCACCCTTGAAACCTCATATTGATCAGGTGTGCCGCAGCTGCTACTGCCGACTGTGGTGACTGGTGCTTCTCGAGCGGCGTTTTGCCTAAGGATGACTCTGATGGCTGCCAGATGTGTCTTGTATTTGTTTTTTTATGTGTCATGTTTTTGTTTTTGTGTTATATGCTTGTAAACCAGAGTGAGTTTTGCAGCTGGTACATTATACTTACTTACTTATTATTACTAAGCTTTGTTATTGCTTCTGTGTATAATTTTACATCTCTCACCTGTAACTTGGTGCGGTGTGTCACCATGATTATCTTTGAAATTAAACGAATACCTGCGGCAGCTCAGGGTCATTGCTCGCTCTCTGACTTCTAAAGCTGCAGCAGTGATCAACTTTCTTCTGGTAACGGAGGCGTGGAAATATATTACACATTATTTACCACATAATATTTCATTCTTTAGAGTTATTGCTAATATTATCTAATTTTTAAAAACACCTTTAAAACAGGTTCATCTTACGTTACATAGTACAGGCGTGGGCTTAGAAATAGACGACTTCAAATGAAATCTCGTTAATTTATGATCTCGTTTACAACCGTTTAAAAGGTGTTTGCAAAAGGTGACAGGCGACGACGATGACCAACAAAACTATTTTTCGTGATAATACGGCGACTTCAATTCTTATCTATCATATTAATTTCATTCTTGAAAACTGCCACACCTAAGCAGACACCAGATATATAATTCGCTGCGGGATATGGAAAGAATGCAGGACATCCCGCATATAATTGTTGACATGATCAAGTATTTGTATATAAGGCTTAAATAAATATATATAATTATATGGTTTATTAAAATTTAGATTTGTTTTGCCCCTTCCTGCGAACATAAATGCATTGCTACAGATTATTTTGGATTGTGGATACTTTCGCCTTGTGTTTTTCTCGAGTTTCTTTCAGTTTCTTGAGATTTTCTTGAAATTTCCTGGGTTTTCTTGAGTTTTTGTCGCGTTTCTCTTGCAGACACTGGATCGCGGTTTTCAAGTCATTCTGGATGTATGAAGTTCAGTTCCTCGTTCAGCAACTTTGTTCCACTTTCCAAACCAAACCAGGTGTGTTGGGGAATGAGTAATTGTATTGCTTTTTTATTTGCCTTTATCTACGGTGCTAACCTTTGTTGCTCTTTGTTCATTTTATTGTGCTTTGTTTACTGTTTATCGCTGTCCATTTGCCCAGCTTACCTGTTTTGTTCTTTGTTTACCTTGCATAACTTGACTGTTCTTTACCCTCTGCTTCATGCGGTACCAAGTTCTATTGTTCTTCTACTGTTATCGTATTGTTCTCTTATTATGTGTAATCTATTTACCGCCCCAAGACCAAACAAAGCAAATCAGTTGATTATTTCGGAGAGCAGTCTTCTACTCAGACTTGGAAAGGCAGCAACAAAAGGTCATCGTCAGTTATAATGCTGAGGTGTTTATTGTGGTCACATGGACACCTTTTAAACGCGTTCAACAGATTCTATATAAAGACGGCACAGGATTGGCTGTGAACCCATTTAAACACCTTTTCGGTGTTTCACTAAATGTTATATAACCGTGGGATATGGCATTCGCCATTGTATCCCGTGCGTACTTGGTCAGAAACTAATAACAAGGAGTTCCTTGTGCAGCGTCTACACCTCTCCTTTGTCTTATGTGGCACATCCTTTAATTGGTTTGAATCATACCTTACAGATCGTTCTCAGATGTAACAGTAATTTTAGTTTTGTAAAGTACCAACAATGTTGCATATAAATAATGGTAAACACGACTAAATTTGCGGATGAAGCGTTGCCCCATCAGTGGGTGTTGTCGCCCGGGTGGTCACAGTAGGTCACATGGGTTGGTCTCGTGGGTGGGCTGGAAGCGCAACTCTGTAAACTACTATTGTTGCTCCTCATCTAGCTGTGGGTGCAGAAGGAATAGATTAAGCGCTGCTCTCTTACACAATCCATAAGCATATGAAAACAGTTCTTATTGGTTGAGCTGGAGTCGAGAGAACATCTGAGTAGTTTCCTTGAAGATGCGCTATATAAATACTTTAATGATGAATGATTAATTTGATTTAATTCAGATTGCATGATTGATTAGAGTAACTTGAATAGAAACGGTCACTGTGTAAATGCCTTGATAAAATCATCACCTTAGACACCTTTAAAACGTTTTAATCGGATGCAATATAAACGTGATATGAAATATATAAAAAAGTTTTGTAGTATGGTCGAAGATTGTGGAAAAACTTCCTATATCGTATTACTATTAAATCTGAGTGTTTGAAACTGATATAAAATGACCCTTATGAAAACTGTGATACGGTCACGATCTCTCAGCAAAACATAGAAAATTAGGCTCTGCATAAATTCGTTTTAAATAATCAAAATTATAAACTTTCAAGCGAATTGAAGTCTATTGATCTATTTAATCTAATGATAAAAATGTCGACATGTTGGCGTTTGTTAATTTTTGCGTTAATTTGAAACTAAAAGTTGAATTCTAGCCTATAGATACAAACTTGTGTCGCTGGTCGAGGTCTTAGTCTAGAAATCGCCATGTGTGATTAGTTATGACATTTAATACACCCCTGTTAAGGTTTGAAACTCGTAATAAAAGAACTCCTGGTTGTAAAGCAAATTGAATGATCTCGTGATTAAGTCTTTGCTATCAAACAGCGTCGTTTTATTCAAATAACCACTTATAATCCCCAGCAGTTATTCATCCCTTGGCATGTTCCGAATGAATGATTTACCCTAAAGCCCTCTCTTGCAGTGTTTCAATTTAATTTCAATTTATTGCTAAGAGAATTACTTCGATGTCACTTTCGGAGGATTTGATTGGATTTGGTTATTTAATCTATGTTAATTGAAATGTTGGCTTTTCTTCGCAAGGAGGACAATCTGGTCGTGACGAAATCGTGGCCTGGAGCGCTTCTGAGTAGTTTTCTTGAAGAAGCGCTGCGCACATTCTGGAATGAATTAATTTCCCTAAACCTCCTTTTGATTGCTTACATGATTTCAATTTGATCTGAAGATGTGAATAAGGTAATTACTACAATGGTACTGTAGGATTATTAGATAAGTTTAGATTTGATTATCTAATCTGTGTTCATCGAAATGTTGACTTTTATTCGCAGTGAGGAGATTCTGGTCGTGAAGAAACCATGGTCGCTAAGCAACGTACCAAACGCGATTAATAAGTTAGTATAACTTTTCTTCGTGTGATTTTATTATCTTAACTATGTTAGATTATTATTATTATTATTATTATTATTAAATTGGTTTTTTTTATCTCGGAAAATTTAGCATCGAATTTTAAATTCCGATTTCTATAAAAGCTAACTGCCAGACAACGCCGAGCTTTCCCGGTTGTAGGGCCGTTCATCTTCAATGACCTTCTATCAAAGCTGTGTTTATTACACCAGACCAATCAAACTTTGTTATCCTTCATCAAATACCTTTCTGCTTCTTTTCTTTCATTTTATATTCGACCGTGGAGCGCTCCTAAGTTGATAACTTTGAAGGAGCGCTATATCAAATTATCAGTAAATAAATAAACAAATAAACAAACAAATAAAGCTGTGTTCGTTACACCAGACCAATCAAAGCTTGTTTCGTAACTCTCAAGCCTTTTTTTCTTTCGACGTGGCTTGGCTGGGAGCGCCTCTGAGTAGATTCTTCTTCAGGAATGCTATATAAATCCATGGAATTAATGAACAAAATAATAATCACAGACCCACCAAGAAGAGTCTGGGCAAGTGTTAAGAGGACGGGCGACTTTTTTAGATGATGATGCATTTTCATGAGACAACGTTCATGATATTTATGTCTTTTAGAGTAATCTTATCTATTTTTCAGTAAGTCTATTTACTGTCACCTTTTGCACGCCACCTTTTAAACGTCGGCAATCAATAATATAAAGTCACGGGAAGGCGATCAAAGGGAACTACGTTTTCGTTAACAGGGGCATTGCTATATAACGTAGGTTGAACTTGTCTTAAAGGTGTTTGTAATCTTATATAATATTATTTCAATAAGTATGTGCGCTTGTTTGTTTGTTAGATGAACACGGTCACAGTTTTGTAACAATCGACCCCATTCCTTCGCATGGGGGTGGGGTGGACCTTGGGCAGGACTAGGGGTGGGGGTGGGGTTCGCGATCCCCAAAAAATCACCTTTTCCTTGAGTTTTTAACATTTAAATTATCGGCCACTGTTAAAGCAGTATTTACCTCGCCCATCGACTTTCAACAAGAAACTCATAGATTTTTTACGTCAATAGATACCGAGGGAGGGAGGTAGGGGGGTGGGTGGGTGGAATGAGCGCCTCTGCATTGTTGCAGAGCGAGTGAAAGGAAATCAGTTATTCAGGTAAATAGTATTATTTATTTTTATAAATGTCGTCATTAAACATTTTTTTTCATTATCATTAATATTGTATTAGTTAGGGGCATGATTATTCATTGCAAAGAAGATGAGTAAATGACGTTTGTTGAGTTAGTAGTACAGGTGGGAGATTCGGGCATAGTTGAGCGAGTCATGCAATAGATTAATCTTAATTAGACTTAACTACTAACTGAACAGACAGCCTGCAACAGATGGGGCTAATAGCAGCCTACGAAGCATGTCCGCCCAACGGGGGCTCGAATTCGCTACCTCTCGCACTCTACGCCAGCGTGCTATCCATTGCTTCGGGTATTTCCTGAATATGACCTCTCTTCAAAGCTGCGATCAGTATTATCTGACCAATCAAACTTTGATTCATAAATCTCTCTTCTACATGGAAACAGAAACTCTGAGATGCCAGATAGCTTTCTTATCAATAATGTAGAAATTAAAGATAAGCACCTTATTGCTTGCAAATTTAATGAATTCTTTACAGAAATTGGACCGAAGCTGGCCGCAAAAATTCCTGACACTAATGCATCTTTTCTTGATTACTTGAAAGACCGGTCTACTTCTTCTATTGGGATAGAATTAACATCACCAGCTGAAATAATATCGATTGCCTATGAACTCCGAACCACTCACAGTAGAGGGCTAGATGAGATTGACCCCCAGTTAGCCAAACATGTCATAGAAGCTATTTCAATTCCTCTGACAGAAATAATAAATTGCTCCATTGTTAGTGGAATTGTTCCTAATAGTTTGAAAATTGCCAAAATAATTCCCATCTTTAAGGCCGGAGATAGGAATCAATTAAGTAACTATCGACCAATATCTATCTTGCCATATTTCTCCAAGTTTTTTGAAAAGATTATTTACCGAAGAATAATGACATATCTAACAGTAAAGAATATATTGTACACAAGTCAGTATGGCTTTCGAACAGGCCACTCTACATACATGGCCGTAATGGAAATGTATGATAAAATCTCTGAAGCCAAGGAGGAAAACCACTTTTCTATGGGTGTCTTCTTTGACTTATCTAAAGCATTTGACACGGTGAATCATAAAATTCTGATAAGCAAACTTGAACATTATGGCATAAGAGGTGTATGTCTTGATTGGCTTATAGATTACTTAAGAAATAGAAAGCAGAGTGTCTTATATAACGGGAACATTTCACATGAAACTGATGTTACTTGTGGTGTGCCACAAGGTTCAGTACTGGGTCCACTTTTGTTTCTAATATATGTGAATGATATTTCGAACAGCTCGTCATTACTCAGCTTTGTCATGTTTGCTGATGACACCAATGTGTTTATGTCAGATAAAGCTATTGAAGTCTTGGTTAAAAAAATTAATGCCGAATTAAAACTTGTAGGCGATTGGTTCAAAGCCAACAAATTATCGCTGAACCTTGAGAAGACGAATTTTATTTTGTTCTGCTCTAAAATTAAACTTAGAACAGCAACAAATTGCAATATATCAATTAAAATAGATGAACAATGTATTTGTAGGGTATCATCAACCAAATTTTTGGGTGTTCACATTGATGAACAATTAACATGGAGGGAGCATATAAACTCTATATCCAAAAAGATATCAAAAAATATAGGCATAATCTCTCGTGTTCGACACCTTATGCCGCGAGATATACTTGTGAATTTATATTACTCTTTGATATACCCTTATATGTCATATTGTAATATTACGTGGGCTTCCACATACCACACTCGTTTAACTATTTTGACAACCCTACAAAAGCGAGCTGTTCGAATTATATGCAATGCACCTTTTAGAGCCCACACACAACCATTATTCAGTGATTTGAAAATTCTGCCTTTTGACTACATTAATAAACTACAAATTGGAGTATTTATGTATAAACTTCACAGAAATCTAATCATAACAAGCTTCAACCACTGGTTTTGTAAAAATTCAGACGTTCATGGACATTATACACGATCTGTAAATAGATACCACCAAAGAAGTGTTCGTACCACTACTGGACTGCATAGTATTAGAATATGTGGACCGTCGATGTGGAATTCTCTGCCTATTGATCTTACTTCTATAACTACAATGTACCAATTCAAATACAAATTGAAATTATTTATTTTGGATACTATTGCATAATTGCACAAAATGGTTTTGTTTTGAAGTGCACTACCTACACGTGCACTGTTGTATTCTCTTAACTGTTGTGTTTTTAGTTTTTTTTTTAGCTTAGTTTAGTTTAGTTTAGTCTGTTTGTTATTTTGTTTTCCCCACTTGTTTAAGTTGCAGAAAGTTGATGATAGATTGATTCTTCGTGTAATTAGGGCAACCCTGTTAGCGGAACCTTACGTTCCTTTGGGCTTAACCCTTTGACATCTATGCATGTGACATTCTCAACTACTGTCTGTTTGTGCTATACTGTATGTATACATATACATGATGATCAATAAAGTATATTGATTGATTGATTGATTGATTGATTGATTGATTCATTTTCTGTGTCCCTGGCTGGGCCCGGAGCGCACATGTGGAATAGGTTTAATATGAAATGGGAACCTGTAAATATTATAATTATCCTTTTGACTCATGTTTATATAATATTAGTTACTACATTTAAAAGGTGTCTAACTTAACTTCAATTCACTGGAATTTACCAAATGAATGAACCATGAAAGTCCATTCATAATAAATTTCTGCTGGTAAAATCTGTTGTATTACGTGATGCATGGCTGCCGTATGCAGTTAAATTCTAATCATCCGATCAATAATATTCTAATTGTAATAATACTGCGCTGCCTATGTTTGAAATGTTTGAAAAAGTTTGAAGTAATAAAGAATATTTTTTTGCCGAGGCATTGATTGATTGATTAATTGATTGCGTTTAACGGCACTTCAGCACAGAATTGGCTATTTCGTGACTTAACAGGCTTATTGAATATACATCATTTTTTTAAAACGTTTGGGGGGGTTGATAAATAGGATAAAGCTTGTAATTAGAGCATTCTAGAATGCTCTAATTACAAGCTTTATCCTATTTATCAACTCCCAAAGGTTTTTAGTACAAAATAATGATGTATATTCAATAAACGATAAATATATATATATATATATATATATATATATATATATATATATACGATCAAAAAGATAGGTCTTGAACAAATGGCAAAATGTAGCAGAATTTTTCCGAGGCAGCATTAGCCGTACAAGCGGAAGCCCATTCCATGTGGACGGGCCAACAGCCGAGAAGGCTCCACGCTGTCTGGTAGAAGAGCGGGTTCGAGAGACCAGCGGCTCCCCATTGACCGAAGAGGGCAAAGCTCGACGGGAGGCTAAGTCAGGGTGATTAAACAAGTGGGACAGAGCACAACTAGTGAGACACCGCCAGACAAGTGCTGCAACTCCAGTGTAAAATATCATCGCATATTATAGGCTGAAATCGGGCACATTTTGGAATATGACCATCAAGACGAGCAGCGAAACGCAGGACCCGGTCAAGACGCCATGTTAAGCTAAATGGGTGACCAGCAAGAACTGAGCTGCAGTGATCAACTCTGCTGGTAACAAAGGTGTGGAAATAATATTACACATAATTTTCTACATAATATTTTAATCTTTAGAGTTCTTGCTAATATTATTTAATTTTTAAAAACACCTTCAAAATGGGTTCAGCCTACGTTATAATATAACTATTACTATATTAGAGTAATAGTGCTTTCCGGAAAATTGTTTAGTTTAATTATAGTCTAAACTCAATGTTTTATATTCTCATATACTCTACCTCATCCCCATCTCTCTTCCTCGATCTCTCCTCTATTTCTGCTCTCCCTCATCACCCATATTTCCTGCCTCCGTCCTTCCCATCCTCTGATCCTGTGTATTTTAATTCTTCCGGGGACTTCATCATGGAAGAGCTTTTTCCTCCTTCCTCCTTCCTCCTTCCTCCTCCTCCTCCTCCTTCCTTCATCCATCTGATTGCTGAAATTGGTATAATATGTTGCTAGGTTAAATAATAATTATTATTACTAACCATTTATAAAGATCTTATCTCTTCTCAGCAGAAGCCTTTCAGTTAAAAACAGGAGTTATATAAAAGTGGCACAGCTTAGACTGTACCCTCTTTAGACACCTTTTTAGCGTTTAACTCAATGGTATTTAACCCGTCGGAGGTGAGGTAGGGTGTGACACACCCCAGAGGTATTCTACCTTTAATTTTTAGCGGAAAACATGGAGCCAGTTCTAATTATTTTTTTCTACCTTTGTGAATATGAAATACGGACACTTTACCACAATTTCAGGTAATATGAACGAACAGTTTTTTTTATTTTGTTGCATATTTAAAGGAAATTGCATTTTTTCGTATACAAACAATAATACATGTTGATTTTATGAGCCATGATTTGGTGTGCGAGTGTGCCTTGAACACGTCAAATCTGTGTTGGCATTGAGAAGGCTGACGACAATGATGGCTAAAACATTTTATGTTGTATTAAAAATATATTTATATTATGGTTATTCGTGCATTTGATAATGTTGCACATGAGGACCCAAACTTGCATGGGTTAAGTACACATTGGATGGGTTCACCTTCTGGCCATCTAATAAGGATTGAAAACAGATATTTGTTCGTGGTAATCGTCTGTTTAGTTGATTATTGATCATAGAAGAATAGTTTAACTCAACTTAGTATTTTCCATTTGATATAGCGGCTTGAAAATAAAAATATGTATTGGGGTTTGTCAAACCCCACCTCACCTCTGGCGTTACAAATCGTCACCTCACCTCCGAAGGGTTAAGCGTGTGATGAAGAAACGGCAATATCTGAAACGATGCAGTATCCAATGCGTAGGATGTTTCTTAGAAACTAACAATCTTTGTATGTTTTGTTTGTTAGTATGTGCACTTGTTATAGCGCCCCTTCATGCTCCCTACTCAAAGGCGCTCCCGACTAAAGCGCGGACACTGCATCGAAGTTTCACGCCGAAGCGCTGAGCAATTGCAAGTGACGAACTTGCCCAAGGTCCCCACGCGGCGACTTTTGGTGGATTTGAACCTGCAGCCCACCGACTGCAAGGCGACGAACATACTCACTACACCACATTGTTAATCTAGACACATTTTAAGACGTTTTCCTTTCGATTGAAAAGCTTGAAAAGTACAGAAAATGTTCAGTTAAAAAGTGTGGGGCCATTTGAACCTCGGGGCTCTGGACTTTGTAGCCTGCACGCATACGTAAATTATTTGACTTTGAATACGCAAACAGGCTGTGTAATCCGCAAAATTTCTGTTTCTTATGCAATTTTCATCCATTTTCGAATATTACAGTATTGGGCAAAAGTTTAGTCGGCGCTTTCGCTAACGAGTTATAGTTTAAGCTAAGATGGCAGATTTTCGCGTCATGCTCAAAATATTTCATGTAGGGATTGTGGGCCGCTTCAGATTGCTATGAAATGGAATAGATAAATAAAGAGCCATAATAAGAAATTTCATAGACCACACCGGTGAAACTGCTGAAGTAATCAAGTCATTGTAATGCAAGAACGATGGGTTAAGCTATGAGAATTCGCGAACACCAATTCTTCGCGACACACCAGCGACACACCAGCTTTACGCGACACTCAGCCGGTCTATTCGCGACACACCGGTTGAGAACCTCTGCAATATAGCACAATAATTGTAATGAAGTGGTAAGAAATTTTGTTGAAAGCAATGGTTCCCTCTGCCCAGGGTTTAAAGTGGGTGGGAACGCGTGGGAACGGCGTTTCCACTGCTCTCGAAATTCTTGGCTTGCGTTCCCACTGCTCATCATGAAGGAACTCTAAAACACATGCATTTCAATAAAATTCTTCATCAGAGTTCCCACTGCTCATATTTAGCATTCCCACTGCTCACTCAAACCACTTCAACCTTTGCCTCCGTGTAATTAAAGATTTGTGATTGGATGATTATTTATATACAGATAGTATTATTAAAAAGAGGTATATAAATATCAGCTTGTAATTGCGTTTATACTTCGAGGTGGTTGCATCAATTATTATTATTTTTTATTATTACATAAATTTATAACGCGCGCAAGGTCGCACCAAAGTGTGAATCCGAGGCGCGGATAGTTAGCCGCCAGAGGAAGATGCAGTTAAAGGTCAATGTGCTTGAAAGCCAAAGAGAAATAGTGAGTTTTGAACCGTTTTTTGAAGGTAGGGAGTGAATTTGAGCAACGAATAGAGAGTGGAAGTAGATTCCATTCTTTGGGAGCAGAGGCATGGAATGCACGCGAGCCCATAACAGTTCTGCATCGAGGTTCAACTAAAAGACCCGTGTTTGATGATCGCAGGCAACGAGGAGGAATATAAGGAGTAAGCAGTGACTGAAGGTAGGGAGGTGTTCCGGTAGAGAGGGATTTGTAGGTTAAACAGGCCAATTTAAATTTAATCCTAAACTCGACAGGAAGCCAATGCAGCTGATGAAGTAAAACTGAGGAACTTGATCGTAGTGGGACACGCAGCACAACCCGAGCTAAAGAATTTTGAATGCGTTGCAGCCTATGTAGCTCATAGTCTGAAATGCCAACAAAAATCGCATTAGCATAATCAAGGCGAGAGGAGACAAGGGCGCAAGCTAAAGTCTTCGACATATCCTCAGTCAGAGCCGACCTAATGTGGCGTATTATATATTATATATCAATAACCTTTGCCTCCATAATTGTTATAACTGCGATAGTTTCAGACTAAAATTAATGAATAATTTATTCGCATTTATCGGCCTTTAACCATTTCGTACAGTTATAAGCTATACGATAGCATTGAGCGCTATGTTTAATACACCTTTATTATAAATTCAACTGCCTCTTTATAAGCCAAGAACGTACAACAAATGTTATTAAGTGATATATATTTTGTTTGCATGCATTTTCTTTGTATGTGCACTCGTTGTAGCGCCCCTTCAAACCTCAGCGGCGATAACGACTGCAGCAATGGTTTATTTATTTACTGAGAATTTGATATTCATCCATTCATTCATTCCGAAAATTTATATAGCGCCCCTTCAAGAAGCCTACTCAGAGGCGCTCCAAATATAGCCCTCATTGAAGGTTACCTAATCAGGAGCGCTCCAAGGTGTGCTCTTCTGAGTAGAATCTGGAGAGCCGCTAAATAAATTCTACGTAGAAAAATAAATAATTAGCTGTATAATAATTATAGTAGGTCAGTATCACAATCGAAAATGCTCACATCTTTTGATTTATTCTCAAAATTAACTTCTTTAACATATATATAGTTAGTGGGAATCCCTAAACGGGTGTTTTTGATTGCAGTATAATTATACGAGTGTTGTTTTCTTTTAGGTGCATGCGTCTGTTACTGCACTTGTAACGAGTTCGGTGGATAATTGACTGCGGGTTTCAGTCCCTTATTTCTTTATATAAAGAATAAATTGTGACGCACAAAAAGGTGTCTAATTGACTAGTTTTATTATTATTATAATTTCGGTAGAGTTCTGTTTACGTTTAGATTTAAAATCTGTCCTTTCTGCTCTCATGTAATAGATGGGAGTCGCAAGATGACGAGGGAAATTTCATCCAATAAAGAAAGAGTCACTCATTCGAATTTCTAATCTCGATGAATCGCTGAAGCGTGGCAGAGAGTCAGGGACATGTAGCAACTCAGTTGTAAGCGTCGCGGTTCAGTTGTTTTGGCGAGATTTGTTTTTAGGCGACTTGCTTGGTTAGACCTTTTAACATGGGTGAATGATCGGACCTTGAATAAGCACTTAGACACCTTTTAAACGTATCAAAGAGATGCGGTATAATTATAAGCTGTGATGCAGATGCCACACTTGAGTGCCAAATGTGCATGTATGTTGATTTAAATATTGCAGTTTATTATACTCAGCGGTGATGACTTCATTCACAGGCAGTTGAAAAGAAAAATGGACGGATGCACCAACAGATGGATGGATCGCTGGATGCATAGGTGCAATCACTTCTAAAAGTTGGGGGGGGGGACCAAAATGAATCACGTCCTAAAAGTTGGGGGACCATAATTATAAAGTTAGGAGACCACTCAAAAGTAGGGGGGCGTTCCGTGGGTCCCATAGGGTGGTTGCGCCTATGGCTGGATGAATTGATTGATGGATGAATTGATAGATGTATGGATGGATGAATGGATGGATGGATGAATGGATGGATGGATGGATGGATGGATGGATGGATGGATTGATGGATGGATGGATGGATGGATTGATGGATGTCCGGGGATGAACCGTCCACTGGATGAACCGTCCACTGGATGAACCGTCCGGGGATGAACCGTCCGGGGATGAAACGTCCACTGGATGAACCGTCCACTGGATGAACCGTCCGGGGATGAACCGTCCGGGGATGAAACGTCCACTGGATGAATCGTCCGGGATGAACCGTCCGGGGATGAAACGTCCAATGGATGAATCGTCCGGGGATGAAACGTCCGCATACCCGAGAAAGCACGGGTCTGCATAGCGGAATTTCGAGCAAAAGGGACTGAAAACAGACTTTGTTCAGTCGAACGAAGGGAGCGGAAATGGTGAGAACTAAGAGTAGGTCTACTGTAACATAGCTCATATGGGGGGGTCCGTAGCTCAGTGGAGAGAGCGTTGCCCGATAAACTGTGTAGTCATTATTGCGACCTGGGTTCAAGCCTCGCTCAGGGCAAAAATTTATTTGAATTTTCTGTTAGCTGCCAGTGTCGCTTTCTGTTGTGTTGTTTGCCTCGGGTCTGTTGAAAAATAAGTTAGCCCCTCCCATTCCTGGCTTGGCCGATCAGTTAGGCCATTAGTGTTAAGTTACCGAACCTGTTGTAGCCGACCTGCGTGTCGTGCGAAGCTGGCCGTATTTCGTATAACTTGTACCTGTAATCGTTCTGCGGTGTGTCAGATTGAATTGAATAAACGAATATTATTATTATAAAGGTGGGCAAGATGTGAATTTGTGCAGTTTATATTAATATATAGACAGATTTAAAGATTTTTAAAAGGTGTTTAATGCGAATAAACGGTTGACCCTCTTTTCATCATTATATTATTTGCAGCAATATCTGCTACACTAATCATTGTTTCGACCAGGTTGGAAGATTCAATTAAGTTGCAATCCATTTATTGGGAGCCGTTTCTTGCAGCCGGAGGGCTGCAGGTTCGAATCCAACTCTACCTGACGCGCATGGACCTTGATGCAGTTTCCGCGCTGGAGCGCCTCTGAGTAGTGAACTTGAAGGAGCGCTATGCAAGTGCACATACATACACATACATGTGCATACATGGGGAATAAAGCAGGATGTAAAGTTAAAGTAATCGACAAAATAATGTGTCAGCCTATAATTATAGATCTAGCAATTGCCACACTTCTTTAAAGGATTCAGAGTCTACACTAAAAATACTTCGTTTTGAAATGGTATTTATAGCACAGGTAACTTTCATTAAAAAGGTTTCTAAGAGAAACTAACATCTCTAGATATAATAATTGTCACAGATGCTCCTCTTATTAATATTATTTGCCAAAATATCGGATACAATAATCACTGTTTCGGCCACGGCGAAAGATTCCAGGGAAAAGGGAGCTAGTGTGATGGAGCAACTCGTTCGAGTCCAATATCAATACTTCCCGCCTCCTATGTATAGGGACTAGTTGCACGCTACCAGCGCCAGTCCCAGCTTGGATAAATGAGGAGGGCATCCCGCATATGATCGGTTATATGATTAAATTTTTTTAATATTGATAATAAGGCTTAAATAAACACTATATATAAATATATATATATATATATATCCACAATTTTTGTCGACGGCAAAGATGTCAAACCTGTCGTCATATACAATGAATCCATTCAGAAAAACACTTTCTATCTATTTATATAAAGACAACTTTGTACAGCCTTGCAAGCGCCCCATAGTAAATAAATAAATAAATAAATATATATATATATATATATATATATATATATATATATAATTTTCATTGAGTACACAGTGAGGCTCGTTAGGGATATGGAAGCCTCACTCGGATCACCGCATAATCCTTTAATTCATTTGTGCTGAAGCAGTTTCTGCCTCTTACTGCTCGGGTTTTTATATATATAATTATACATAACAATATTATATGTCTGTCTGTCTGTCTGTCTGTCTGTCTGTCTGTCTGTCTGTCTGTCTATCTATCTATCTATCTATCTATCTATCTATCTATCTATCTATCTATCTATATATCTATCTATCTATCTATCTATCTATCTATCTACATCGATGTAAGCCTTACAAGCACCCCATAACATGTATATATATATATATATATATATATATGCGCAATATTCATTGAGTACACAGTGCATGTTGCTCGTTAGGGATATGGAAACCTGACTCGTATCACCGCATAATCCTTTAATTCGTTTGCGCTGAGGCAGTTTCTGCTCGCAGGTCTTAATGTGTAAGTCGCGGCATTTTTAAATGGCTATTTAATAGGACAACGCTCATTAATTAGCTTAGTAATTGAAGAAACAAAGACTTCGTGGGTTGTCTTCGCCTGGAAAAGAAAATGTATTTTAATAGAACGAATGGTATAGGTGTATTTTTGTTTATCCGATTTAAAACTCTTTGCGTGGGGATTATAATAAATATAGGCGACACATGAATAAATTAGGCCTATTAAGTATATTGTGACTCTACACTTCATCTGTCTATATGCATGCATGTTTTGTCTGTCTGTCTGTCTGTCCGTCCGTCCGTCTGTCTGTCCGTCCGTCCGTCCGTCTGTCGGTCTATCTGTCTGTCTGTCTGTCTATCTGTCTATCTGTTTGTTTGTCTGTGTGTCTGTGTATCTGAATCTCTCGACCATATTATGTGAGTGACGATAAAAACATCAATAAATACAATACATGCATATTATATGAACGCGTAATTTCTCTCGATGCCTCGGCGTATGAGGTTGGCATGCATTGGTGTACGCGGTGGTGTAGCGGTGGCGTCGTTGCCTTGAAGCCGGAGGGTTGGAGGTTCGAATCCACTTCAAGTCGCCGCGTAGGGACCTTGGGCAAGTCCTCCATTTGCAATTGCTCAGCGCTTTGGCGTGAAACTCCGATGCAGTGTCCGCTCTGAAGTCGGGAGCGCCTTTGAGTAGCGTGCTTGAAAGGGGCGCTATAACAAATGCACATTCAAAAAGGTCCTTACACATGACTTACAAGCCGTATGCATAATTACATAATTATGTTCTTCCTACCGACAGTGAGTTTAAAAACTAATTAAAACCTCTATGTCCCACACTTATATATAATTGTGTAGACAACGTTAAACAGGTGTTTAAAATGAATAGGTGATTTTGAATGATGTGTAGCACTTCAATGCTTGTAGCTATTCAACGGCGTTGTGTCATAATATCACAGATGATCAGTGTAGTCAGCCCCTCCTCTTTCTCCAGGTTTGGGACTGGCACAGACACAGAATATTTGTGGCTTCTTTTATTTAATGTCACGTATAAATCCTTTTCGAACAGCTTAATTATATCTTATATCGCGTCATTTAATAATTTTAAATGTAAATGTACTCGGATTTTATATAGCGGTCGCATAATTATGGCCTCAATGACAATGTTCATTCCATGGGCGGAGACCTAGGGGGGACAGGGGGGACGGTCTTCCCCCAATGGAAGTGTTGGGGGGACGGCCCATGCATTTGTCATTGGAGGGAATCGTTGAGCGTCAAGACTAAAAAAGGTCATCAATTTTTTGGCGGCGAAAAAAGAAAATTTCGTCGAGATTTGGCCGGATGACTAAAAAAAGTGTTTAACTTTTTTGGCGGCGAAAATAAAATATTGTCTCGAAATTTCGCCGGTCGTCAGAAATTTTTCGGAAAATCTCGCGTCTTTCCGTCTCCGCCTATGGTTCATTCCTTCAATGAATTTGATCGGGTGAGATCCCTCTGCACAGCTCGCCCAGTGCTCTTACCGATGTAGCTAACTGGGCCATACCCTCGGCCAATTAACTTTGTTTCATTGACCGCTTGTGAATAAGCTGGTTGCCGTGACTTCGGGGATAACGATTATACAACAGTTGCCTCGTGGTAATCAACTTCAATTATATTTCGTTCGAAAGATTATCAAAATATGCACACCCGTTTTTGAAAGAATTCTGTTCAATAAATAAATAGATTGACGCTGATGTTTTAATGAAGTAATATTGTTTTTAGTGCTGTAATATGCCAAACAAACCAAAAATTAAGGTAACGGGCACTGTTAATAATAATACTTTTTTCTTTATTCAACAATCCGGTTGACAGAACGCAACCGGTTGCAGCGTACAATTATGCAGTTTAAACAATTCACAAGAACGGAGATTACAGAATACACAAATCTTAACTACTAACTGAAAAGACAGCCTGCAATACATGGCTCTAATAGCAGCATACAAAGCAAATCCGGGCTCGAACTCGCTGCCTCTCGCACTCTACGCCAGCGTGTTATCCATTACTCTACAGCCCCACACCCGGTTGTCATAGGCCCTCGTCAAATCTGGATCCATCCATATTTTAATGATCAATAATTTGCACAACCGTTTTTGACATAATGCTGTTCAATAAATAGAGAGATTGACGCTGGTGTTTTAATTCAGTTATCATACTCTCCTTTATCCGCAACAGTGACACTGCAACTACATTTAAAAATCACTTGTTTGGTTTATGGGAATTCGCTAATGTAACGTGCCGGTGGCACATACTATACGCATTCCAAGGTCAAATTGGCATTAAGTTCGCAACAATGTAAACACGTACAGAAGCAACCAACAACAAAATATAATTCACAACAAACTTTCTCTTTATTCTTAGAATGTGAACCGTCGGCAATAACTTGAATATACATCTTTGTGTGTGTGTGCGTGTGTGTTTGTGTGTGTGTGTGTGTGCGTGTGTGTGTTTGTGTGTGCGTGTGTGTGTGTGTGCATGTGTGTGGGTGTTAATTTATATACATTCATATAAACGCATTTAATACATGCATATACACATTTATATAAAAATGAATACATATGCAAGCTCATATATATATATATATATATATATATATACATATATTTACACATTATATATGTATATTTTTTAATATGATCACATATAATAATTATTATATATATTATAAATGCATATGGTACAGTATAATATTATGTCATGCGCACAACCACCATGTCTCCTGAAGTACGCACAGCGACTTCACACGTCACTACACGACGACAATGATCACCATAGCAACGGTCACTACGGCAACAACAGCGGCGATCGGAAGCTGCGTACAGTTCTTTCAGAGGCGTCGTCAGTATACACTCGAAAGGCGCGAACGACATTAGCATGGAGTGTAGAACGGATGTTAGGACTAGGATGAAGGTCAAAAGGGTAATCGGGGTGGATGACGTGGAATGGGAAGAACTGTTGGAGACGGCGTTGGCGGAGGGGGTGCGGTTGCCGGATTTTCTTTCATGGGAGGAAGAAGAGGAGGAGCGGGCTCTTTCCAGGTTGTGGCTACCGTCTTCCAGGAGCGTACGTTTCGGAGAGGAGGAGGAAGAGAGGTTATGCTTGGAAGCTGCGAAGGAAAACATGGAAAATGATAAACGTATTATGGTGGTGGTGGTGTTAAAGCAATAGCAATGGTGATAGTTATAATGGTAGTAATAGCAGTTAAACATTGGGCAAATTGTAGTATCCGGGACCTAATGACGACACTATTTCTAACCCTAATCGATCCCCACTACCACTATCCTGATCCTAACCGACCCTCACGAGCCATAAACCCGATCCTAACCAAACCATTACGACCACTAAACCTGATCCTAACCAACATGTCGGTCACAGATACTATAATTATTATGCCAGACATTGTAATAACATAATTCTAATAATGATGATGTGCTGAATAATTATGTTTACCAGGAAGGAGTTCCGCATTGTATGACGTCGTACCGAATGCATTCTCTGAGAAGAGCGTGTATTTGCGGAATGTGTCGGATATAACGAGTCTAGTGAAGAGTTTCGTCACCAGGTGTCCCTCTTCTTTCACCTGTTTCGACAGGTAAGCAGTTGATTGATTGATTGATTTTTTTATTGATTGTTTGATTGGCTTAGTTAATTATTGTTACATGTGGTTTTGGTCGATAGATTTGACTGATTGATGAATGTATGGACGGTCGGACATACAGAATCAGATAGGGTTGTTGGCTGGATGACAGACTGGCTGACTTACTAGCTTATTTCCTTCCATACTCACTCACTAACAAACTTGCTTATTTGCCTACTTTCTTACTCAGACCTACTAACTCTCAAACTTGCTTGCTAACTGCTTTACGTACTTGTTAACTCACTCACTCACTCACTCACTCACCTACTTACTTACTCACTCACTTACTTACTTATTTACTTACTTACTTACTTACTTACTTACTTACTTACTTACTTACTTACTTACTTACTTACTTACTTACTTACTTACTTACTTACTCACTCACTCACTCACTCACTCACTTACCTACTTACTCACTCGATCGCTCGCTCACTCACTCACTCACGTACTTACTCACTTACTTACTTACT